>BPLQ01009661.1:0-19237 GCA_021605075.1 Caerostris darwini | reverse complement strand
CATGAGGACAGGTTAATAGTGCAATGGGGCCAAGGAAGACATTTTCTTTATGAGTGACGACACCACTGGACGATGTTAGTACGAAAGGTTGAATCATGGTAGGAAACAATGCCAAATCAGAAGGACGATGTTAGTACGGAACAGGAGGAAACAATGAAATCAGAAGGACGACCAGGTTAATAGTGCAATGAGGCCAAGGAAGACATTTTCTTTATGAGCGACGACCCCATTGGACAATATTAGTACGAATGGTGGAATCATGGTAGGAAACAATGCCAGATCAGAAGGACGACGGAACATGAGGACAGGTTATTAGTGCAATGGGGCCAAGGAAGACATTTTCTTTATGAGCGACGAATCTACATTGGACAATATTAGTACGAAATGGTGGAATCATGGTAAGGAAACAATGCCAGATCAGAAGGACGACGGAACATGAGGACAGGTTAATAGTGCAATGAGGCCAAGGAAGACATTTTCTTTATGAGCGTCGACCCCATTGGACAATATTAGTGCGAATGGTTAAATCATGGTAGGAAACAATGCCAAATCAGAAGGACGACGGAACATGAGGACAGGTTAAAAGTGCAATGGGGCCAAGGAAGACATTTTCTTTATGAGCGACGACACCACTGGACGATGTTAGTACGAATGGTTGAATCATGTTAGGAAACAATGCCAAATTAGGAGGACGACAGAAGATGAGGACAGGTTAATCGTCAAAACTCCACATCATCATTTTAAACGATCAGATGTATAATCGGGACATTCAAGGTATCAGGTATCATTGATATGTGATTGAGAGTTTGGGGTTTAAGCTATTGTCATGCCTTTTTTGTTATCATGACTTGCTCAGTCACATACAATAATAAAATAATTGTTTTAAAATTATATAGAAATGTGTAATAACATTTACAGGATTTTCAAGAAATAATAATAATTTATATTAATTACTTTTGTGATATTTCCAAATATGTTTTATAAAAATTTTTTTTTTGTGATCGTATCATCAAGGATGTTAATTAGTAAGAATTTATTTTTTATAATTTATAGTATTTAAAAGTATATCTCGATATTTTATTAACAATAATAACGCTAAGTTTAGGGGGGAAAAAGCAACTAGTATATTATTTATTTGATGCATCAACATGAAATTTTAATACCCACCTGAACATTTTCTTTATTTTGCTTATCCCATAAAAAACTAGGAGGAAGATAATTATACTTAGAACACTTCCAAGTATAAATATCCCCGAAAGGAGGGCGACTAAAAAAGAAAACAAAACATTAAGTGATGAAAAAAACAATGAAAAAAAATTTGCAATGAACATATTAAAAATATTACATTTATATTGTTAACAATTTATACTCTACAGAAAACGATGCTCTTTAATTACATCAATATTTTAATTGTAAAAGTCAATGAGAAACATAATAGATAAAATTAGCATAATATCAAAGACAAAATTATTCAATAAATAGCACCATTATATTGTTAGAATATCCCTTTCTGCATTCTGGTTTTAGTTCAAGTTTTAAAACCACTTGATTTATGCAAGACCGAAATGAGTTCTCCCAGACTGAACGAATTTTTAAGATTATATAAATCTTTTTTAATAATAAATAACATAACAAGGTGATCTGAATCAACATTATTCTTTCTAATATTGGATAACAGGGGCCGGAATAGCTGAGCAGTGGCCAGCACTCTGGCGCTCGATATTCGGGTTCGAGTCCCGGCGGTGCCATGGATGTTTGTAGTGGTTCGGAATCCACTTCAAGCAGTAGGTGCCGGTCTGACATTATCGTGGAGCGTTGAGGAGGTATTGTTACTCCGCGTTCTTAACTTATCTTCAAGCTACACGAACCTCCCGGGTAGGGCGAAGTGAGTAATGACGATGCAGTGCTTGCCTTAAGTCATCTAAGACAATTGTCTTAGTTTGCCAGCTGCATTAGAACAAAAAATATTGTAAAACCTGTTTAAATTTCTACGTTCAATGGCTATTGGTGTAACTTTCATTTCATATAATCGATTGAATTTTGGATAAAGTTTTAACATTAATTTTATTTTTTTTTTTCATGTATTTTCTTAAACAAATTACTGTAATAATTAAAAAAATGTATTTTTTCATAAAATTCTATATTTAAATTTAATTCTTCTTTAATACATATTCAAATTATAATTTTATCATAAATATATATTTTTTTTTTAATTTTTAATCTAGCTGGATTTGAACCATTTCTTTTTTCATTATAATTAGTCAATTTTTTAGTATTTTTTTTCCGAATAATTTTTTCCACTTTATTTACAAAATTTTGTCGTACATTGGAATATTTTGCGTAGGCAAAAAGTACTGTATTTAGTTATTTTCTTTTTAATTTTTCGCATAAATTTTTATTTTCTTTTTTTAGTTTCCACATTGTTTCTTGAGCTTAATTATGAAAAATGCGAGTTTAGGAAGTGAAATGATGAGGAAGATGCTGGAAAATCAAGCTGGAAAAATCAAGATATCAGTTACTTATAACCGCCGGAAATAATCTCAAAAATAAAATATCTGCTGAATTCGAAACCAGGCACGCATTAAAGTGTAAATTCTGACATTAGATCTTACAGAGATGAAATTCTAAGCAGACTTGTTGTTACGTCGAAACCCAGGTCCCCAAGCTTAGGGGAGGTCAACGCCCTATGCCCAGAAAAACACCCTGCCTGTGGGGGTGTCTGGCAAGGGGTGAGGGCCAGGGAGCGAAAGAAGGAATGTAAGTAAAATGAGTTGAGACTCAGCGACCAAAGAGAATGGTTGTGTGGCAGTCGATCCTCGAGGGCGATGGCTGCATAAACAAAAGAGTTTAACTTCTGTAACCAACGAGAAAGGTTGCGTGTGGCAGTCCATCCATGAGTGCGATGGCTGCATAAATAAATGAGTTCAATAAGTGTAACCCCAGTGAGAGGTTGTGTGGTCAGTTCATCTCCGAGTTTGATGGCTGCCAAAATAAAGGAGTTTTATTTACAGTCCATTATCATTATTATCATTATCTGTGTATGTGTCATTATTGGAGTTTGTTTCTTGTGTGAGCTATCGAACACTTGTTATTTTCCATTATAACTTTTCAACAAATGCTTATGCGACCTTAAAAAAAATTTCGTCTTTACTTAAATTTTATAAAACGTAGGTGGGAAAATTTTCATTGCAAAAACTTTAAAAAGTCCTCCTAAGATCTAATTAAGTCTATTAAAAATTTGCACAATAAAGTCCACGCCATGAATTGCGCAGAACAAAATGATGTTGATGTCCCTTTTTGCATTCAATAGGTGATTCAGATATGTAGGTTCAGATATTAGATGTGTTCAATAGGTGATACATCATAAACCCCATAAAAGATTGCAATTAATTATTTATAATACTCCAAAGCAACTCACGGATATTGAACTTTAGAAAATGCAACAGGTCACAATAAACAGTCATTTAAAATTTCTTCCAAGGTCAGAGGAAGGAAACTACACTCATGTTCATAAATTAAGGATAATTAAGTTCAGGCAAAGAAAGAGACAGACGCAAAACAAATTTGACTTATTTGTAAAGTCTATTCATTAAACAAAAGGTAAAGAGCAAAAAAGATGCTATATGTTTGACATAATTAATAAAAATCGCGATTTTCACTCCCTGGAGCACATTTTAAAAAAGAACCTATTTACAAAAAGCAGTATAACATGGTTAGTATGATGTTTAATATGGAGTATGGCTCCCGGACGATGCAATACAGGCCTTACAACGCCTAGGCATGCTGAGTATCAAATTATCAATCTGATCTTGGGGAATATTACACCACTCATCAAGCAATGCCCTCCGAAGTTCCGGTTGACAGGTGGGAGGGGGTTGACGGGCTGTAATTCGTCGGCCAAGCATATTCCACACATGCTCTATTGGATTCAAGTCCGGTGCGTATGCTGGCCAATCCATACGGGTGATATACTCCAATTGAAGGCATTCGTCTACAATGTTTGCACGGTGAGGACGGGCGTTGTCATCCATAAACAGAAATTCAGCACCCATGGCGCCCCGAAACAAACGTACATGTTGTTCCAGAATGACATCCCGATAGATGTAGCCTTTCATCGTTACACTCTGAACATGCAGGTCAGTTCTGGAACCAAGAATAATTTCTCCCCAAACGAGCCATCCTACACCACCGTAACGGTGTCGTTCAATGGTGTTCTCTTGGTGGTAACGGGTACCTGGCACTCTCCATATGAAAGTCCGGCGAGAATCAGGCTGCAAACTAAACCTGTACTTGTCGGAAAACATCACACCAGACCACTGTTGCGGTGCCCACAATGCATGATCTCTACTTCAGGTTAATCGCAGGCGTAAGCGGTAAGTGGAACACATCTGACAGGCCTACGAGCATATAGACCAATGTGCCCTAAGCGTCTTTACACGGTCTGCCTTGAAACTGTCGTACCGGTAGCTGAAGAGAGCTGACGAGACAGGTCTGATGCTGTGCTCCGTCTGTTTCTTTTGGCAGTAACTGCTAAATACCGGTCCTCATTCGGCGTTGTAAGTCGGGGGCGACCTGTGCTGTAACATCTATTCACATTACCATCATCTTGGAATCGTTGCCAAAGAATGGAGATGACACCCTGGGCGATTTCAAGTTTCTTTGATACTTCCAGCTGGGTACGTCCACATTCCAGTCGTCCGATAATTATACCACGTAAAAAATCATCCAAATGCTTCCTTTGTGCCATAACTATGCGGTTATTGCACTGAAAGGCTTTTAAAGCGCTTGTGAACAATTTTACTTCTTTGCCACCATTCCTTATATAGCCCTCTCTTACACTCTCGTCACTGTGACGTACTATTCGCGCCCTCTGGTGGTTTCCTGTAATTTGCATATTCTTCTTCAAGATGTGTGTGATAATTCTACAGGTGAAATTTTTATTTTAGAGTTCAATTTCTATGTGATTCTGAATTATCCTGAATTTATGGACATGAGTGTGGATTGTAACCATTGTATTGTGGAAGCTTCCCAAGTGACTTTCGAAACTCTCTTAAAGGAAGGCAAATTAGTTGTAAACAGGTCGATACACAATATCAGAAAGTTTTACAATGCACGAAGATGTTACCACTGTCAGAATTTTCGGCAGTGCCAATCAAAAGTCCATACTCCCTTTTTGCTCTTCAAAAGCATTTCTGACTTAATTGCAAATCAAATATCTGTACTGCATAAATTGCCACGATGGTAATGTTTAAAATAGAACAAACTTCGAAGCCAGGCATTTAGCCGGCGACGCAAATTGTCCTTGTTTCGTGGCATTCAGATGTGATTGAGAAGTTCTAGAAGAAGAAATTCTCAGTGATCACAAATATATAAGAACAATTATTTTTCCTGAAAGGAAAACTATTACACTTAAACGATTTAAAACTGCATTCGGAAGACATAAGACCTTCTTTATCATTTCTCTCCTTCTCAAACTAGCGGCCTGATAACTAATTGGCTAGCGCTCTGGCATTTGGTACCACAGGCTCCAGGTTCGAATCCTGGCAGTAGCATGGATGTTTGTGAGTGGTTCAGAATCCATTGGCTGTATATTCCGGTCTGTTCAGCTCTCGTGAGCGCAGTATGACCGCAGAGGACAAACCAAACCTTCACAAACCAATTTACATATTGATTTATGCTAGTAATGCACGTCACTTAAATCAAGTTACTCCCAATCTTCAAAATGCTTGCTCTAAGGCTTATAGAATAAAAAACTGCAGTAAAAAATAAATCTTTGTCTTGGTAGCAAAAAATGGCTTAAAAAATATACCTCTTACTTCGAAACAGCAGCAGCTCCCTCTTTTATCGAAATTGTGTACTAATATTTTCTTTTTTCGTGTGACATACAAAATTCTCCACCATGGTGAATATTAAACTACAGAATGCAGGTTTTTTTGTTTAACATATCTTTTTTTTTATTGAATTTTACTTTTGCCCTGAACTTTTGATTTCCCCTGCATGTATTACATAGTATTGATAGAACAATAAAAGAATAAAGAGGGATTTATTAATAGCTTCTCTGTAAACAAATATTTTATTTAATGTTTTATTATGTCACAAAATTAAATTTAAAATTTTGTTATACAATAGAAAGTTGACGAATTTTATTAATTATAATATTTTATTTAGAATGCTATAAAAAAGGTGCAACCATGCGGCTAAACAGGCGTTACGCTACATTATTTAATAAAAATACCTCTGATTTTTAAATAATAGCTGCATTACATAATTTATCAATATGCTTTATAGTTTTTTAATTTAGTAAAATTTTTTTTTGTTTCAATTATATTTTATTGAAAAAAACCTTTAACTAAATCCTTATATAATTTTCAACTATAGTTGCTAGTTTACAAAAAAATGACAATTTATTGCTATTAACTCATTATGTATTCGAAGCAATAAATTTTGCTGGATTGGAAATGAAATTTTATCAATCGACGTATATAGTGTTATTTTGATGATGCATAGTGAATTAATTTCATAGACTAAATAAAAATTAATTTCATAAATTTGTATTTCATAGACTAACTTAAAATCTATCAAGAAAAAATTTTTTTTTCTGTTCTAATGCTCTGTTTAATCAAAACTCACGGAAAATTTAAAAAAAAAAAAATTATTCAGGATTCATTTATAACTTATTAAAATATTATGACGATAATTATATTGAATGTCAACTCGATACGCTTACATACGTTATTGCATCAGCTATTAAAATTTCTTGCCCCTGACAGCTATGATTTTAATCTAGCATGTCTTAAATAGATCGAATCCTGATTACTTCTAAATGATAGCTTCGACCTCTGTGATACAGCCAGACAATTTATAAATTCGCATGGGGAATTCAAACATGCGAGTGCACATAAACACACACAAATATTCTAAAAAAGAAGACTCAAGAAAGAAAATGTTGTTAGAAAAAACATTAGTCATTAAACATTACATTATGTTAAAAACATTATGTTGTTAGAAAAAACATTGTTAGAAAAAACAATTAGTCAATGTCAGTGATAAAAAGAGGTTTGATTTGGCTCTCTGCGGCCATTTTTGGAACACTTTGGACTAATTAGACCGGGACTTACGGTTTAATTCGGATTCCGAACACACTAACCAACAGCCATGCCATCGATAGGATTTGAACCTGAAGTTCTGCAGTGCCAATGGCCAGAGAGCTAGCCAATTAGACATCGGGCGGCCAACTGAAACAAAGAGATTCCGTGACTGATTGTGTAAAAGCGTAAAAACTTGTAAACATGTTTTATGAGTTTTCTTTCATACGACATTCAAAAGAGTATCAATTTCTTCTAAAACTTTCGCGGAAGGTAATGTCCTTCAATTATTATCCATGGATGACCTCCACGTGTATGTCTAAGTGAGATAATAGGGCTGCTGGTGTGCATAAAAAATGTGTGGAAATTATATATTTCATGTTCATTTTTTTCTTGTTTCAAACATGAAGTAATCGGAGTTTTTTTTGTTGGTAGAACCAAATCATATCTAAGTAAGTATATGTTATACTGAAATAAATAAGCATTTTTTGGAAAAAAAAGCACGAAAATATTGTCAAATATATAAGCAACATTTTTATAATGTTGCCTGTATTGATATATATTGATATAAAGTACATAATTATTATTGAAAGCTAAATTATATTAATTACAGTTCAACAGCTTAAAGGATCATTTCAATATTTTAAAATATAATTAGAAAAATCATAATATTACTTTCTAATGTTAGTACAGGGCCGAATGGCCAAATGACTGGCGCTCGGTTGCGCAGGTTTCGGGTTCGAGTTCAGGTGGTACCGTGAATGTTTGTAGTGGTTCGGAATCTACTTCAAACCGCAGGTCTCGGTCTAATATGATTGTAGAGCGCAGGGCTGACAACCCTACTTCGTCAAAGAACATCTCCTGTTTCAGAACCTGAAATGTAGGCAGACAACCATGATCCAACGTTTACAATAATGCCAGGGAGTTAATTTTATATTAGTGTAATTAATTGTATATTAAATAAAAAATCGTGACAACTTTAATGAAAAAAAAATTATCACTCTTTTATTAAATATTAAACTCTGTCATCGTCCATTCCATTCTCTGAATCATATTCCTTTCAAATCAACTTGACAGATATATTTTACAGCTTCAGATTTTTTTTTTTTTTTTTTTGTTCTAATGCAGCTGGCAAACGCTTGCACAATTGTCTTTGATGCCTTAAGGTAAGATCTGCACCAAAGTTACTCACTTAGCACTACCCAGGAGGTGCGTGTAGCTTGAAGATAAGCCCCGGACGCGGAGTAACACTACCCCCGCAACGCTCTATGATCTTGTTAGACCGGGACCTACGGTTTAAAGTGAATTTCCGAACCACTACAAAACATCCATGGCACCGCAGGTACTCGATCCCGAAACCTGTGGTACCGAGGGCCAGAGTGCTAGCCGCTGCCATCAGGCTCCCAATACAAAAAATATAATTAGGTATATTTACTTATAAATCAGGCAAAATCGACTTTGCAGAATATCTTCCCTTGTCCCTAAATGCTTAAAAATATCAGGCTTTATTGGTCGATTTATTCGTATAATGTATACATTATAGAAATTGTATTATGAATGTAAAATTATTTGAATATAAATAGGATTTACATTTATATATAAATAGGAATGAGTTCAATTATGTAGGATTGAAATTTTTTAATTAAGCAAATTTAATTAAGGTCTATATTCTATAATATCGTTGTATCGAATATCTATTGTGCTTTCGAATATATATTGTGCTAATACATTAAATTATCATTTGTTTAAATTAACAGCTAGCTTTTAATTTGAAAATTCTACATATCGATTTAGCTTACAATTTTTTCAATAAAAGAATTATTGATATATCAAAAAGTAAACTAACTAAATAAATGAAATAATAAGATATATTTATAAACAATGAAATGCAGTAGCTATTATTTAAAAGCCAGAAGGATTTTTATTAAATAATGTTATATAATATCTGCAGAAGTGTAACTAAAATATTACGATTAACAAAATACATTGAAGTTCTAATGTAGGATTATGTTTTACAAAAATTTATTAAATTTTTCATATTATTTTTTAAACATCAAAAAAATATTTTTTAATAACTAATAAAAAATACCTCTTAATTCTTGTATAATTTTATCGCCATTAATATACTCGTATATATACAAATTAATATATATATATATATACATTAATTTGCTCACTACCTGCAGTTATATAAATTACCTATATTAGTTTTCATGGCACTCATGTTATTTAAAATTATTGAGTGCATTTTGATAAAAAATATTAAATAAAATTGATTATATTTCAAAAAGTGTTAGCTTTAAATAATGTATGTTTTTAATTACTATTTTTATAATCAAAATATTATCATCCATTCAATGAAAAATATATTAGATTTTATTGTGATTTAGATTAATATTCATCATCATCATCATCAGTGGCGCAACAGCCAAGGCCGTCTGCCTACTGGCAGACTTTTAGACAAGAGATGTTTACTTTTTACGAGGTAGGGTTGTCAGCTCTACTCCCAACGCTATACAGTTCTATTAGACCACGGTTTAAAATGGATTCCGATCCACTACAATCATCCACGGTAAAGCTGGGACTCAAACCTTGTGGCTTCCCAGAGCCAGAGCGCTAGTCTTTCGATCATCAGGCACCAGATTAACATTCACCAATAAGTAAAAGCAATCAAGAAAGCAAGAAAAATAAATAGTTTTCGAAAAAAGGTAAAACATTCTTTCCCAGATGGGAAAAGATAATCAATGCCTCATAGAAAAGTCCTCCAGCAAAGTTTGACTGAGTATTTATTAGAACTTTTAAAGTTGAACTTTCAGCAATGAAACTTTTTGATCGATTTGCAATTCAATTTCATGGGCCAATTTAAATTTGTGATGCAGTAACAATTTTTTTTGTTCTAATGCAGCTGGCAAACACTTAGACAGTTGTCTTGGGCAAGCGCTGCACCGACGTTATTCACTTAGCACTACCCATGAGATGTGTGCAGCTTGAAGATAAGCTACTTACGCGGAGTAACAATGCCCTCGCAACGCTCTGTAATCCTAGTAGACCGGGACGTACAGTTTAAAGTGGATTCCGAACCACTCCAAACATGCATGGCATCGCCGGGACACGAACCCGGGGGCACCGAACGCCAAAGCATTAGGCCCTTTCAGGCAATTTGCTATGGCAATTGATTATATAATACTCTAGAGCTCTATGGACTGTTTCGCCTAAATTCTCCTAAACTGTTTTTGTATGAATCTCTTTTTAAGATTTAAAAAACAATAAGTTAAAGAACTAAGCTGCCTTTTTTTTCTATATATATATAATTATATCAACATAATTATATGTATAAAAAAACTTTCTCCTTAATGCAAGAAGAGCAAATATTTATAAAACTACATTCATGTTCTCAGGGCGTTGATGGCTGAGGGGTTAGCGCTCTGGCCTTTGGAACAATAGGCGTCAGGTTCGCCCCCCGCAACCATCTATGCCGGTGGCATAGATGCTTGCGGGTGGTTCGGAATCCAAGCTAAACTGTAGATCCCGGTCTGTTGAGCTCAAAGTGTGAATAAAATGACGGTAGAGCGGCAGTCAAATCAAATCAAAAGTGAAATCCCGCCGATTTACGCACATATTATACTTAAGCGCAGAAATAATTGATATTTTCATAAATTTTTATGTGATAAATCCTTATTTATTTATTTATTTATTGAAAATTGAAATTTTATTCAATAATAAAGAGATAACATTTAAAAAAAAGTTATCTTTAAAGCACAGAAAGAAAAAAATATCAATCTTATAAATAATAATAATTTAATAAATAATAGTATTTTAAATAATAAATATTAAAAACGCAGAATGTATAAAAAAGCAAATATTCCTTTATAGAATGGATACATTAAACATATATTAATATTATCGAAAATGTATAAAATAGATTTATATGTATATACCGTATTTTTTTATAATACTTTCATCATTATCAATGGCGCAACAGCCCCACCGTGTGCGAAGGCAGATTACGACAAGAGAGATGTTTTTCTTTTAATAGAGTGCGGTATCAGTTCTACGCTCAACAATCATATTAGACAAGGACCAACGGTTTAAAGTGGATCCCGAACCACTAAAAACAAACCATGGCACCGCCGGGACTTAAATCCGAAACCTGTGGCACCGAGAGCCAGATTACAATAATTTACAGTAAGAAAATAACAGATTCATATTAAATTAAAAATTGTGTTTGTGAATGGTTAGCCTTTCGTATGAAACAAATTTTTCTATTAAATTTAAGTTTCAGGTTGATTCCTTTATTTTACTTTTGAAAACTAGATTATAATAATATAAAATAAAAAACATTAAACAATTATAATCTGCACTTTTATTAAATATTTTTTAGTATATGACTATAATTTCATAATTGAATTTTTTTACAACTTCTAGAAATAAATTTAATGATTTTTAGCATTAAATTTTCTTCAAAATTCATTACATTAAAAGAAATTATTAATTAGAATGAAATCTTTGAGACTTTAAATAAATTATAAACCTATTTTCCATTATTTTTCGAAAATATTCCGGTCTCCACAAATGAGTAGTTTTTTTTTTTAGTGAAATAACAATTTTTAACCAACAAATAGGTAATTTTTATTAAATAACCAATTTTGAATATTATTAGTTACATAGTAAGAATTCTCTACTCATTTAATTAAATATTTTCTTATATAGTTTATCTTATAATTGAATATGCATTATATAAAAATATTATTACCGTTAACCTCGTCCGCCATTCTTTGTCCGCTGTCTTTATCAAATGGTTGCTGAGCCAATAAACTGCATTATCAAAATGGTTCATTATAAACTAGTTTGTTGTCTGAAAAGGCGTGGAATTTGTGCAAATCAATACAGGAGGCTGACTAAACACCAATGGTTTTCTAGAACTCCGCCTAATTGACATCTACTGTCACGACATCTGTTGGGAGTACGTTTCTTTTCTTATCTTTATTCTTTTTGTTTGTTTGGAAATTCTATATTATCAGGGGGAGGGGGATGCTGAATGGGCTAGCGCTCTGGCACTCGGTACCTCTGGTTCGAGTTCTCGCGGCACCATGGATGTTTGTAGTGGCTCGGAATCCACTTTGAATAGTAGGTCCCCGTCTAATAGGATCGTAGAGCGTTGCCGGGGCATTGTTACTCCGCTCCCGTAGCTTATCTTCAAGCTACATGCATCTCCTGGGTAGTGCTAAGAGAGTAAAATCAGTGCAGCGCTTGCCTTAAGGCATAAAAGACAATTATCTAAATGTTTGCCAGCTGCATTAGAACAAAAAATATTCTCAGGGGCCTAATGACCGAGTGATTAGCTCTCTAACGCTCGTTGCCACAGGTTTCAGGTTCGAGTTGCGCCGTTGCCAGGGAGGTTTGTAGTGGTTCAGAATCCACTTTAAACCGTAGATCTAATATGGCTGTTGCCTAGGGCTAACAACCCTTCTCTGTCTCCAAAACTGTCATTAGTGAAGTTTGGTTTGTTTTTTCGCTCTACTGCCATCTTCGTATCTGAAATTTACATATAGAAAATAGCGGACACAAGGTTTCTCTTATTTGAAAAACAAATTTGTTAATTTTTTTTCAATTACTTCAACTATTGATGATATAATTTTCTTTCAACTAAAATTTAAAAAAAAAATTCTTCTTTTATTGAAAAAAAAACATATTTATTTTATTCAAATATATTCACATATTTTATTGACAATCCATTTTTCTATTACAATACAATTGGAAATTCGAAACTAACATAAATTTTTGGTTAGATTTAAAGATGTTTGTATTTTTCTATGTATGTTGTAAATCAAAAATTTTAATATGTATGTACCTTATGTATTTAAGTATGCCTTTGATAATCGTATGAGCAAACATATCTTGTTTGTTAGCATCAGCAAAATTTAACTCCATTTTATACATACCAATTTTAAGATAGCTGTAAATAATGGTTAAGAACAAAAAATAAATAAACATAATTAAAAATATGCTTATAATTTGACACAACATTATCCATTTCTATTTTACAGTGACAGCACCAATGTATTGAAATATCTATTCCTATATTCGTAGAAATTTATTTAATTATGAAAACACTCTAAGTAGGTATTAAAATAATTTTTTCACAATCGAATTCATCCTTTCACAATAATTACTTTGCATGCATTCTTTTTTATTTCCAATCGCGGGGAGTACAAACACATTAAAAAATACAAGAACAAAAAACATCAGAAACACAATAGAAGAAGTGAAGACCGAAGTCATCGTCCCAAGTATCATGCATATTTACTGCAATATTAAAAAAAAAACTTTGTAAACATGATAAAATAATTTAAGTGATTAAATTATTAAAAGAAAATAACTAGAATTAGCTTGGCTTTAAACAAATACATTTATGTGCATGTTGATTTTAAATAAAAATCACTCTTAAGGAAAAAGAACAGTGATCCCAAAAATTTTAACTTTTTTTAAGTGATAAAAACATTATTTAATGTTTTTTATTTATATTAGAATAAGTTTTAGAGTCAATATTGAGGAAATATTAAAGGTAAACATATTGAAACTATCATTCCGGTTACGAAAATCGTACTTCCGGTTCAAAAACTCGTCTCTAAGAGAAGTGTAAACTAACAGAACTTAAGTTGTAAAAAAAGACAGAAACAAACTGTAAATATATTTAGAAAGCGTAAAATACAAGCTTTACGAAAGTGTAAAAATTTTGAAATCGATATTAGGATCGAAAATCGCATTTTAAAGGAGTTCCTGTACCTTAAGCAAATACATTTATGTGCATGTGGATATCAAATAAAAAGATTATCACACTTAAGGAAAAGGAACAGGTCTTTATTTCCAAGAAGACGCTTTATTTCCATTGGAATCGTATTAATCGCCTTTTTTAAAAATCAAATTGAATTTCAGAGAAGTACATGTTTTTAAGCTAGATTTATTAATAGATCAAATGAATCGATGCTCGAGGAGGGAGAAAATTCTTTTTGAATATAGTTTAGTTTACATTTATTTTAAGAACTTACTTGAGAGGCAATTTCCCTAATCAGATTCGAATTGAATTTTATTTCAGTGAAAGTGACATCATTCAGTAATATGACATCCTAATAATGAATTCAGACTAGCTTAGTACAAAAAAAAAGTTCGTAGATAAGTTAGAAGGCCCGATTCGTGGCATAGCGACGACGTGTGAAACTAATGGGCTGGAAAGCTGAGGTTCTATTCCCCTGGCGGCATTGTTATAGCCACTGTTCAGAAAAGAGGAGATTCGATGTCAATGATAAAGCAACTAGCGCTGACTCATAAATAATGCAATATTTCATTCTTTTATTTAATTAATTAATTTTTAAAGGTATCAATGAATTTTTTTAAAAAGTATAGATTTTTTTTATCGCTTAATACAATTGTTAAATTTAAAAGTGCCAATTTCTGTAAAATACAGACATGATTTGAACTTACACCTGCGAACCTTTTTTTTCTAAAATGAACAGACAAACATAATTAACAGCTAACCTGAAACACCCGTTGCGGTGTGCAAATACCCAAATTGAGATCGATTTTCAAAAGCTAAGGGAAAGAGTGGAGAAACAAATATTTTTTAATGATTTCATCTCTTTTGTATTGATGTATTTTTTATATTTATATTTTTATTGATCTATATTTCTATTATTATATTATCTATGTTTGCATGTAAGAATAGTAAACTCAAAACTAATATTTCATTCATGTTTCAATTTTTCACTGCAAGAAAATGTCTATAGTGGTTCTAAATCTAATAGGGGGATGTATAATTTTATAGGCTGCCCTCGGAGTTTGATGCATTTCCAAAGATCATTTGGATTGGCCACCCCTGGTTTAGCCCTCGTGTGCACAAGATGACAGTAGAGCAACAAACATACAACTCTACTCACCAGAGCTGTTCCCGTGTGCCTGTCTCTATATTAAACGTCCAAATCTCGCCTCGTTGCTGTCGAATTTATCCTCTTTTCTGACCTTTTCTTTCTTCTTTCATTCTTAAAACCGCTCTGCGAGTTCGAATTCCTTCTCACCCATGAGGCGCGTGCAAGATCATCTGCCAGAAAATTGAGCTTATAAAAATTTCATTAACTTCAAAAAAATAAATAAATTATTGGCTGTGCCGATACACATATTAATCATAAAAGTATTCAATAATTACATCCTTTTGAAACGATATTTTCGTGTAATGAATTAAAGCATCTATTAAAGCACAGATTTAATATATTTTTTATCAATTTTGTACTCATTTTTCGAAAGTTACTAGTTTTGAAGGGGGAAAAAATTCAATTTTGGCTGATCCAAAATCAATTTAAATAAATAGTTTATTACCGTCTTATTTTGGAACAAATATTTCTGTCACTCACAAATTAAACAAAACTTTCATTTCCAAACCTTATCCTAAACAAATTTACATTATGACACAGTATAAAATTATTTTTCTTTAACTTCGTAAATGAAACTTATAATTCAAATTTTTTTTTCTGTCCTCAGAAGTTGATGAATTCGTCTTCATATTGTACGTGCATACTTTTTAAGGGCTGCGGCGTTGTTGAAGAAAGTATTCTTCAAACAATTATTTTGTGATATTATTTGATTCGTGGCCTACTTTGCAGCTGGGTCATGATTATAATAGTGTGGATGAACATGATCTTATTTTTGGCATTAAACAAGCGGCAATCTTTCCAGAAAGTATTTCCAATAAATAATAACTTCCCTTATAAAACTGCAAGAAATGTTTCTTATTATACAATGTGAAATAAATGCTAATAAATAATTTTTCTATTGTATAAATCCTAATATTACTAAAGGAATTAAGAATGGATTTAAATGAATATCACTTTCTTATTGCATGTTTGTAAATTTTGTTTAATAAAATAAGAAATAATTAAATAAGGCTAAAGATGGACAAATGTCTTCTTATTTTATAACTTTTAATTTAATTATTTTTAAAAATGTAAGGAACTTTCCGATTTACACAATTATACACTCAAGGGCCAAAACATTATGAACACCCCTACATTTTGCAATGAACTCGCCTGGATGACGTGGAAGGCACGTGATCAGCTGGAAGTGGCATTTAAGTGGAGGTATTAATCCATGCCAAGGCGGGTTGAAGCTGTGTTGCGCGCCAAAGGTGGGCCGACTCGTTATTGACAGGTGGTCATAATGTTTTGGCTCTTGAGTGTATGTATATTCTCTATATATACTGATATGACTTTTATGTATACAGTAGTACACAATATTATACGAATAAAACGTATGATGTCAAGGAATTAATTGTGCGTATTTTCTAATATTTCTTATCGTAACATATTTTTACTCTAATATATATCCCATTAGTTTATTCCTATTCCTTTTACCTATACCTTTTTTTTTATCAAAATAATGAAACCGTTAATTTGAAACTCAAGTGTCCCAGGCGATAAAAACAATTACTGAAAATTGAAAAGACAAAAAGGCACTGTAATGAAAAAGCCTTAATTATCAATCGATTTAATTATCCCGAGGGAATTCGAATCAATTAATATTTCTACTAAGTAATTACATGTTTTTAACTAAGACATCAATAATTTTAAGGTGGAACAATTATCGAATTCAACAAGTAATAAAAAGAAATCCATAACTCATAAGAAAAAATGCATAAACTCCATTTATTATGTCCTGGCTCTTAATTTAAAAAAGGCCATTATCATGACATTGGATCCTTCAAACGTCACTATGCCGGAATCAATGAAGTGATTTCTAATTAGCGAGAAAGGCCTCTCACAGGGCTCCGAAAGGCTCCAGTTGCAACTCATCTCCATTGACTCTGTACCTGAAAGTGGTACAGAGTCAATTTTCTCGTTATTCAAACTAAAGTGATAATGGGTTTTTCTCTTTCTACTGATGGATGCAACTTTTTTAAGTTAAGGCCCTTATTTCAATTATTTGTTCTTATCCATAACAGGTTTCCTTTTGTTCAATTTCAAAAGCAAATAATATAATAATTTGTATTTTTTGCAAAAAAAAAGAAGAAAAAAAGTGCAACTAATATCGTAAAAATAACTTGACACATTCAAAACTTCACTTTTAAGAATTCATTCCATCCCACCGCAAATTGATTTCTCAGTCTGCCTTGGTGATTCGAAGACAACGATTCCATGCTGTCTTTTGATTTCAGTAACGATATCTTTTGATTCATAACAATTTTCTAATTATTTCATGTTGATTTGTTATGTTCATCCTCATAAAAAGCGAGTAAAATAGTTCAATTTTCGATGTGCTTCAAGCGACCAATGTTGATAAATATTTTAAACAACTTAATTTTTAATTCGTTTTTATCGAATAAAAAAAACCTCAAATGTACACTACTGGCCATTTAAAATGCTACACCAAGAAGGCAACATTCTGCAGACGTGACAGGAAGAAGGTGCTGTGATATGCAAATGATTAGCTTTTCAGCGCATTCAGACAAAGCAGGCGCCGACACCTACAATGTGTTTAAATGAGGAAATTGTTCAGACCATTATAATTTTATTTAATAAAGAACAATTTGAATTTTTTGATTTTTTTTAAAGTTTGGATAAAATAGTCCAGAGAAAAAAAAATCGTAAATATCTTTCAACCGCAAAACTAAATTACTTTGTATAATATTTTCATTTTTCTTTTGAAAATATGCATAATATGGTAATGAAAGAAGTACAAAGCTGAAAAATTTAAGATGAAAAACTATAGGTTTTTAATAAAATTCCCTCTAAATGTTACAGTTTTGAAAAAGAATACCACTAATTTTATATTTAAATTAAATATTTAAAGAAAATTAAAATGTAAAAAATATCAAATAAATTAAAAAATTTTAAGAAAATTAAAAATGTAAAAAAAATATCAAAAATGTTAAAACAATAAAATAAAAAAGTAATGAATTAAAAAAAAAAAATAATAAGTAATAAATTTTATTATAATATTTATAAAATATAATCAAAATGCACATTGTTTGCTTTTTATAGTACTATTTCGTTATGTTAAGAAATCGAAATAAATTTTAAGAATAACGAGTTAGTTATATAGATTAATAAAATTGTTTCAGTTATTATTTAAGAAAAGTATATAATAATTATATTTAAGATTGAAAATGTGTTACCGCAAGTAAGACGTAATTAAGAACAAAACAAAACATGCCTACATTCTCTTCCATTTTATTGATCTTAGAGGGAAAAGCTGAGTAACGAAAACAACAAAATTTCAAGTATAGATTCAGAGATTCTTTAAAAAAAGATCCTTATAAAGTTGAAATTAGTAGAAATACTTTCATTATCACCAAAGTAGAATTTGAAATAAAAACAAGACATAGAAAATATAAAAACATTCTCGATTCCTGAATACTGTGTATTAATTACTTAAAATATGAAGGGTTTTTGTAAAACTCTTATCAATAATTTATGCAGTTTGATAGAGCAAACTGGATCAATGTTTTTCAAGGATCACAATGATAAAGAATTTTAAATTTCTTTTATTTTGAATATTGTGAACGCAGAATAAAAATTTTTAACTGAAGTGATGGGGATTCTTCCTTTTATTTCCAATTCCTCTCTTCTCCTGCAAAGAAAAATATAAATAAGTAAAGAATTTGATAATAAGACATGAATTTTTCGTGCTAAGTAATTGACACATAAAATTGACGCAAGTATATGAAATAGATATCTTTCGAATTGATATTTCGTAATGGATCATATTATATCACTGCATTCATAAAGAAAGAAATTATTTAGCGGAAATTATTACTATTTATTATTTAGCCAAAATAATATTGTTTAGCATTTTTTTTTCAGTTTATTTATAAAAAATCAAAACGAAGATCTTTTATAAAACATGTATCAAAAAGAATATATATATTCCTACGATTAAGAATTAAAAATTACACTCATGTCCATAAATTAAGGATAATGAAGTTCAGGCAACGAAAGAGACAGAAGCAAAACAAATTTGACTTATTTGTAAAGTCTATTTATTAAACAAAAGGTAAAGAGCAAAAATATGCTATATATTTGGGCGTAATTAATAAAAATTGCGATTTTTACTCCCTGGAGCAAATTTCAAAAAAGAACCTATTTACAAAAAACAGTATAACATGG
>BPLQ01009660.1:0-77429 GCA_021605075.1 Caerostris darwini | reverse complement strand
TTCATACAACTGCACGAGTTTTTTTTTTTTTTTTTTGTGCGCGGCAAACTACGGCCCGCCGGAAGGTTCTATCCGGACCGCGGATAGAATTTTAATTTGCCGGTCCGAGGCAAATTAAACGAAATATATGTTTATATATTATACATCCCTCTCCTTTTCCACTTCGATTAATTATGATTTTTTATTAAAAAAATTTTTATTTTTAATATTATTATTTTTATCTCATTTCCCGAGGTTAAATTCAATATCCTCAGTAAATGAAAAGAAGCTTAAGAATTATGAAGATAGAATTGAAAAACTGCATTTTGAGTTCGGATGCAGATTTCAAGATTGCAGCGTCATTGAAACAGAATTGGATATTTTTACCATGCCTTTCAACGTAAATTTTGAAGCAGTGAGCTCAGATTTGCAGGTTAAATTAATTAAGTTGCAATCTAAAAATCATCTCAAGCGATTGTTTCTAAATATGCCAAAGTTAGAGTTTTACAAATCATTATCGAAAGCAAGTTTCCCAAATTTAATATCTCACGCCCAGAAAATCAGTGCCATGTTTGCTTCATCCTATATATGTGAACAAGTGTTTTCCTCTATGAACCTTAGAAAAAAGTATTTCAGAAGTAGACTGACAGACGTATTTAGCCTCGTTCCTTAGAATCAGTCCATCTCACTTCGAACCTCAGTATAAGGAACTTTTAAAAAGGAAATCGCAATTTCATTCATCTCTTTAACAAATTTAAATTGTAATACTTGTATATTGTTTTTAAAATTGTAGAAAAATTTAACTTGGCCCAACAGACTTTTTTTTTTTTTTTTTTTGGGATAAGAAACAACAAAACAACAAGAAAAATTTTTTTTTTTTTTTTTTTTTCGTTTTTTGGAGCGCGATTGAAAAAGTTTGCCCATCCTTGGTCTAAGACAAGAGACTTCATGCCCGTCTCAAGAGCCCTATGAGCGGTTGGCCCCGTGCAGCCTCGAAACTTTGAACAGTGGGGATAGACTACGTCTTTCGTCATGATGCTTAGGCGCCCGACTCTCGATTTCAACCAGTTAGCTGGAGATCCCCTGGCAGCAGCGTCATTTGAAAAAGAAAGTTGCACAATCCATGCGACATGATGTGGACAAGACTTCCATGCTACCCGACTGAAAAGCATCAACTGATGTAAGTGACTTAATGCTTCTTATTACTGAACTAAAATTTTGAAGAAAAAAAAAATAATGCCCCTCTTCCCTGGCTGTTGCAAGTACTGATTGGTAGAGACGATCCCCATATTATTTTAATTAGTAAACATAGTTTTGTATTGGTGAAATTGTGTATAGAATATATTTTTTTTATTAACGCATTATTCGAATTATACCTTTACTTGATAATGTTAATTGAATGATTTTAATTCAAGCTTAACATTTGTAAATATTAATAAATACATTTTTTGTTTATATTTAAAATTATGAAATTATGTTTCCTCTGAAGGCATGCGATACTTATATAAGTCTCTGAAGGCATGCGAACTTGTTGGTTTAAAATGTGCTATAGGTTATTGCGGAATTTCATAATGGTTATCGTGTGTGTTAAGTAAACGGTGTAGCTAGTTGTTTCTAGGATCGGTTATTGTTTTAATTTATGTTTAAAAGAATATGACAACACCACATTATTATAACAACGATTTTTGTGCAAGAGAATTTTTTTTCTAATGCAGCTGACAAACACTTAGACAGTTATTTTTCATTCCTTAAGGCCAAGCGCTGCACCGACGGTACTCACTTAGCACTACCCAGGAGGTGCGTGTAGCTTGAAGATAAGCTACGTACGCGAAGTAACAATACCTCCGCAACGCTCTACGATCATGTTAGACCGGGATCTACGGTTTAAAGTGGATTCCGAACTACTAAAAACATCCATGGCACCGCCGGGACTCAAACCCGAAACCTGTGGTACCGAGCGCCAAAGCGCTAGCCACTCGGCCCTGTGGAAGAGAGATTTTGCTGGTATAAATGAACTTGCTTTGAAAGAAATCAGATGATTATTTTTTAATAAATGCGGTTTTGATTTTTGATATGTGAGCATTATTAATTAAACTGTAAAATTTATTAAGAACTAAATTATAAAATAGTTTAAAATTATTCCGCAATCATGAATAGTCCAGCAGATGAAATGGATCTACAATTAAACAGTATGCAACTTTTACCAATAATTACAACAACCAGAGAATGTAATGTGTTTACAATGAGTTCAGAAATTAGCGCCAAACCTTTGACCATCTGCGTGTTTTCACTGGCGCCAAGGTTACGTTGTTGTGAGAAAGTTTATTTTAATGCCATATGTATTTGACATCATTATAAACAGTTTTTGAAAACAGTTAGTTGATGATGCGTATCTTATTGGCTGATGCAATGAGACCCTCGAGCGAGATTAGTAAAATCCACAGATGAATAGGCTTATAGTAGATCGGGACCCTTTGCGAGGCTAGTACCATTTTGAGCAAAGTCTGCAATTGAAAGAAATAGTAAATAACTTTAAGACGTGTGAAATATTTTTTTAGACGACTTGTTAAATTGCCCTTATGTGATTGTTGGTGGAGCTTCATCGTTGTTCTGCTTTTCTTTTTTTCTGGAGTAATAGCACGATTAGAGTAAGATAAATAAGGGCAGACAATTTTTAAAGAACAACATTTTTCAACCATCAAATATGTTAATATTCTGTTTTATACATATAATCTAAAAAAAAAAAAAAAAAAAAAATTACATCATTATGCTAAAATATTAGAAAACCAATTAAGCTATAATATATTTTTCTTAATTTATAAAACATTAACTCCATAGTTTTAATTGGGACAAAATGATTAAAAAAAAAAAACTTAGTTAAAAAAGAATAAACAAATACTCACAAATTGTAAAAATTAAATCTACTACTGTGTCCAAAAAGTAAGACATTTTTTCAATTTAAAGTTCCCGGGGCTTATAGAATTTCAATTTTATTTTCTTTTTTAGGTTGCTGGCACTGTCCTTGACATCTGTGTGAAATATGACGTCGCTTTGTGAAACGCTAAAAGTGATTCCGGCAGTTTTTGAAATGTCTGAATTCATTGAGCAGAGAACTTGCATTCAATTTTGTTTTCGGAAACGCATAGAATGTTGCAGAAGGCATTCGGTGAGCATTCCTATATCGGAAAGAAATGTTTACAAGTGATATAAACAGTTCAAAGAAGGCAGAGAACGCATTGAAAACGAAGAACCCTCTAGTCGACCCTCCATCTCAACCGACGAAACGTACGTCCAAAAAATTAAAGATTTGGTGCTTGGAAACCGTCGATTTACAATTAGTGACCTTGCTGATGATGGAATTTCAAAAGGATCGGTCAATTCCATTTTGGCTTCAAACGCGTCGAATCTCGATTGGTACCAAAAAAAAAAAAAAAAAAAAAGAATGCGCCAGCTCACAATGCATTGATTCTTTGTGACTATTCGCCCAAAATGAAAACCATATCGTTCCACAACCACCGTATTCACACCGTGCGACTTCTATGTATTCCCTAAACTGAAAAAAACACTTGGGGGACACGGGTTTGAGTCGATTGAAGAGATTCAACGTGAATCTCTGCGCGCTTTGAAGGCCATCCTTACCGATGACTTTTTAGCATGCTTTGAGGATTGGAAAAAAAGTTGCCATAAGTGCATTGTGTCCGGAGGAGATTACTTTGAAGGGGATGAAATAAATTTGAAAGAATAAATAAAGAGTTTTTGAAAAAAAAAAAAAACAATTGGTCTTACTTTTTGGGCACAGCAGTAAGTGAAATATGTGGTCCACCGTTGTTAAATATAAATAAATATATAAACTGTTTTTCATAACAAAGTGTGTTTCAACAACTTAAAAGGTGTAGTGTTTGCAGACACTTAAAAAACATTCTTGTACTCTTAATATGCGGGTAAAAAATACATCCTATAAAAAAAACCCCAGTAATTGATGAAATGGACAGGTATCAAAGTATTATAGAATAGCAGAAAACAAGCGAAAGGAAATCGTACGTTTTTTATGCGCGTAGATGCTCTGTTTATAATACATTAAATCTCATTTTTTAAAAAATAAAATAATAGATTCTTTGAGATCTCCTTTAATGGTTTATCTAAGATAGTTGTTTATATAAGTCTCAGTACTGAGAAAAGTCTTACTTGGTTTGCTGCTAAAGCGGTCACTGTCTTCCATCTTGGTTGTGTTTATTGAAGGCAGTGGCGTATTTAGGCTTAGGTCCGCCAGGCCCGGGCCTAGGGCGGCAAATTTTTAGAGGCGGCAAAAATTTGAAATCGATTTTTTTTTTTTTTTTTTTATCAGCTGTAAGACCGAATTTGAATGCTTCTTTTCTTGCTTCGACAACCTCAAGAGGTCAATATTTAAAGGGTAGAATTATTTTTTAAAATAATTAATCGTGTAAAGGCTCGTACCCACCGAGGCGAGAGACGTGAAGATTCAAGAGGCAAGCGACAAAATTTTTTCGACCCCTTCACAGCGAAACGTCAGAAATAGCTTTACGCCCAGTGAAAAACCGCTTCGAGTTGAAAGTTGGGCAACTCCAAGCGGCGGACTGCAAACCGGTTTCAGGAGACCGCGGTGAGGCTAGTGATTGGTCAAATTTTTTCGCTTGCATCTTGTCGCCTGGGTGAGCACGAGCCTTTAAGTAGTAAAATGTAAACTGGCAACTAGCGTACCAATGGGAGGTAGGAGTCGGGGGGGAATACCCCTTAACCTCCTCCTCTTTATTCATAGATATGATTTAAATTTTAATTGGCTGCTTAATTGTTAGTATAAAAAAAAATTACAAGATAAAGTTTCAAAAATTTAAAAGATGGTACTCAAAAAAGTTAAAAATACTAAAATAAATACAAGTGAAATACAAAATAAAAGAAAAAATAAAAAAATAAAAGAGTTTAAAGTGGAGTTTAAATTCGGTTCAATTAGGGACCCGTTGTCGATGCCACAAGACTATTGAAAAAAGTAAACAAAACAGTGAAAGCGGTGAATTGGTGATTTCTGAAAAGTAAATATGTTATCGACAAAAAGAAAGGCGATTATCAGAACCAAATTTCTTTTTCTTTTTTAATATTTTGTAATTTTGATTTGATTTTTTTTTTTTTTTCATTCTTTTTATTTTACTGACAAAAAAAGGGGTAAAAAAGAAAAGAAAATAAGAACCTAACTTTTCACTAGTCGTTAAAAGAGAATGTAAAATTTAAAATGTCTAACAAATAGGTACTAAAAAAACTTTGTCCGGTTACTAAAAAATTTCCTTATTTTTTTTTTTTTTTTTTTTTTTTAATCTCGCATAAAATTTTTTTATAGTTTTACGTAATGTGAGGCGTTTTTCAAAGATTACCATGATCAATTTTAATTTCAGAAATTCTGATGAAATTAAACAACAATTTGCAGTAAGAAATTTTGAATTACGATATGAAAAAATTGCTTACCAGGGCTGCTAAAATAGTAAATAAAAAATGTTTAATTATTTATTATAATTATAATTTTTAATTATTTTAAATTTTATTAAGGGCGTCAAATGAACTTTGGCCTAGGGCAGGGGTCGGCAACCTGCGGCTCGCGGGCCTCATGCGGCTCTTTGGATGTGAAGCTGCGGCTCTTTAGTTCCATACGCAAATATTATTTATTTTATAAAAAAAAAACATTTAAAAATTGTTTAAACATGCATGTACGTAACGCAACAAAAGTTGGCAGCTTTAAAAGAAATGCCGCGAGTTGAGGCACTTATATTCGACGCATGGAATAGTCTTCCAGATTGCTAGAGTGAGGTGAAGAAGTTGCCATTTGGAATGCTGACTATCTTTGGGACGACATATTCGTGCGAGCAAGCGTTCTCTTGCATGAATGTAATTAAAAGTAAAGTAAGAAGCCACTAGCAAATGAAAATTTAGAGTCGTGTTTGAAACTTAAAACAACAAGTTATGAGCCAAATTTATCCAAACTTTCTAAAACCATGGCAAAGCCATCGCTCCCATTAAATTTGTTTGCCCAAATGTATGTTATTGAAGTACAAGTTAGTGTTGTAAGTAAATGTTTAATTGTTTTAATTTTTTACTTAAATAATAAGTAATTATCTAATAATGCCATATATATATTATCTAATTTGTTGAGAAAAACACTACTTATATATGAATAAATATATCTTTTTTCTTATGAATAAATAAATTAGTTTATTTTTTTATCAAAAAACTTTATTTGTGCGAGTATGTATGTAACTTCATTGTTGGCAAGAAAACATTTTGAGGCTCTTTAAAAACTTTGAAATTTTGTAAATTGCAATTTTTGGCTCTTCCGACTCAAAAGGTTGCCGACCCCTGGCCTAGGGCGCCATCGAACCTAAATCCGTCACTGATTGAAGGATACAAATGAATTTCCTTATTATTTCATAAAAGAGTCGGATCTTTAAACCGACTCCTTGAAAAATGCTCGATTTCCCATTCCGAATTCCCTATGGTTTATACCGTGTTTTTCTTAGCTGGATTCATCCTACAAAAAGGGAATAGTCAACTCGATTAGCAGCTGAATTAATAACAGTTCAGCTGATAACTGTTTTGTCTAATGTCTCAGGGATAGGCGCCTCCATAACAAGCAATGGTGCAAACGACTGTGTGGGAAATACGATGTATTTTTCACACATCCAGAGATATCGCGTTTTGTTGAATTTATAATTATTATTTTTGTGTGGATTCATTTTCATCTATGCCAACAGTTTTCAAACTGTGGGAATGGTCTTCATCAGAGACGTGAAAAAGGAGTGGCATAACATGTGTGAAGCCTAATTGTACCGAATTGAAACTTAAATTCTTTTATTTTTAATTTTAATTTTATTTTGTATTTTACGTTTATTTATTTTTCGTATTGTTTATTTATTTATTCTTTTTTTAGTACCATTTATTTAATTTTAGAAATTTTATCTTGTAATTTTCACATTACTAACATTAAGCAGCCTATTAAAATTGTATCTATGAACTAAGACGAGGAGGTTAAGGGGTCTGTCCCCATGGGTACTCCATCATCGGTACGCCAATTGCCAACATGAAAACACTTGAAAAGCCATGTTCAACCTGAACCATGTTCAACATGAAAGCCAATTTCAACCAGAAAAAGAAACAAAAAGACACAAGAGAACTCTTCTATTGCAATTTAAAAATATTAATAATTTTTCTCTTTAAGATTAAAAACTGTATTCCAAAAAATTAAAGTTAAGATATATATATTAGGAACAAATTCTTAAATCAAGAATACGGAGATTCACAAAGGTAACATTTGTTTCTTTGCAACAGAAAATACACGCGAAGAAAAAAAAACCACTCTTCGTAATTTGTCACATATATATATTTAATTTCTTTATACAATGTATAAAAATAATGTAAGAATACATTAATTAGAACGATACACTATATTACATAAATTTAATAAGGATTTTTAACATTTGGTTCGATTTTATAGCAAGTGCAAAAACTGATGACCCAAGCTGTTTTTGATAGAAAAGAGTTTGCCTCTTTTTTTTTCCCCCCATTTTTTTTTTATAATCGTGCCTAAACAAACACAATTATATGTTGATGAACATGCTTACCTAAAATGTATGTATTATTAATGCAATTAATAGAATAATTAATAGTAATTAATAGTATTATAATGCATAGGGTTAATTAACAGTATTATAATGCATAGGGTTAATTAACAGTATTTAATGCATTATAACATATTTTGATAGTGATAATGTATTTTAATAGCATTATTTAGCAACAGCTAGATCTTATTTGTTTACCACAATTTTAAAATGGATTATGTTTTTGGCAATAAACTTTATTGCAATAAAAATACGTAGATGAGCAATCATGAAAAAAAAAAAAAAAAACTATTACTTTGATGTTCTGGCAAAAGAAAGTATATTTTCTAATGTTTTTTAGGTACTTACGTATTAACGGTACATTGGCGACAGATTTGGCGGTTTTTAAGTGTCGCCAATCTAACAGCTACAGATTTGGAGGTTTTTAAGTGGTACCAATCTAACAGCTGCAGATTTGCTGAGTTTTGACACCATTTTGTAGTGCTACGAAAATGCGTCTTTGGGATTTGCCAGAAACAGAACAAGATGCTATTTTATTTTTTCAGGAGCGAAATATTTTACCAAAACAACGAAAATGTCCCAATTCCCATGACATGAAACTTTATTTTGGTAAACGTAAGTTTTGGAAATGCAATTTCAGTCAGTGTGCTTATCGTGTGGGACTTGGAAAAGACAACTGGTTTGAGAGAAGCAGAATTCCATTTTGTACAGCTTTGAGATTGATATACTGCTGGTGCGAGGAGTTGAGGTCGATTAAATTTGGTGAAAAGCAACTTGATTTATCGGATAAAACTGTTATAGATTGGAATAATTACATGCGTGAATTATGTGTCTTGGATATGGAGAATAAACCAAAAAAAGAAGGTAGGTGGACCAGATTGCGTTGTGGAAATTGAGGAAAGTGTTTTGAATTTTGAAAGCGTTTTGATTTTAAATGAAGTGTTTTATATATTTTATTATTTGGAACAAAAATTTGAAGTGTAGATTGGCGCCACTTAAAACCGCCAAATCTGTAGCTGCGGTTGGCGCGTGTGCTCTTTATTGGCGCAACTGTCGCCAAGGTGCCGTTAATACGTAAGTACCGTTTTTTATTAATTGTCTTTTATTTCTACGTTGATTTAAGGAATTTTAAATTTTTAAATAACTTTGCTGTTATATTAAAACTACACTCCTTTTGACACTGAACAAATAAATATTTTAATAAACTTATATTCGCAGATACCACCACCTCTTTGTAAATAACTGTTTCAAGTAACTTTGACCTTGTAAATAACTGTTTCAGGAAAAAGTAGTCACTACCTTAGTCTTTATCTATGAGTTTTGGCTGATTTATTTATTTGTAAAATCCACTGATTTTTGCTTTTCTAATTTACTGCAAAAATATATATGGGATTATTATTGTTTATACTTAGAATAATTAATATCTTTCTCAATTCTATTTCAGTTTTATTTTAAGCGTCTTAAACAATACTGGAATATGAGAATAAACATGCAGAATCTTTTTTATTCTTTCAAACGGAAAATTATAAGTTAATTAGTCACATTTTATCGCTTCCCTTCTAATACATGCAATGCAATGTATTTTAAATATTATAATTAAAAGCAATGAGTCATTAAAAATAAAAACACACTGACACATGAAACACCCAATCATAATTATTAGCAGCGATAAAGAAAAAAAAAGTTTTCTGCGATCTTTCGAATTTTTTTCACAGAAAAGATCAAGAACACAGTCGCTGAATCTACTTTAATAGACAAAATATAAATAAAAAAATAAAAAACCTAGGCAGACTTAATTTGGTGAGAGAAACAAAATCACTTTTAACAGACTTTGCACCTTATCTTCAAAAGAAGGACTGAAAAGAGAAAAAAAAAAAAAAAAAAAAAAAAATCAAACGACGACCATTTGCCAGATTGACGGAGAACTATGGTTGCCTAGCAACCTCTATCTCCTGCTTTACGAATGAGAGGTTTTTTTTTTTTTTTTTTAAGCTTGCCCATGGATTAGATAGAAAAAGAATATTTATTTTAAAAATTAACTTGTAATTTTTTTTTTTTTTTTTCAATTCCTATTATTAGTTTACACACTATCTTTTTCACATTTTAAATCTTTAATAAAATACTTTTCATTCATCCACTCGAGTTCAAATACATTTTTTTAAAACTTGTAGTGGATGACACTTGGTGTTAACACAGTTTTTTCAAATGTTAATTCATTCATTAAATTTATATTTAAGTTGCATGTATCTAATAATAGATGGCGCCAAATGTAAGAGGAAAATTTCAATTTTATTTGTAAAGGACTTTTCTGCAATAGAGTGAAAAAAAAAGTAGGAATTGATTTAAAATTTTTTTTTTTTTATATTACTTGTTTAAATTATATATGCATAAATTTTGTATTATTTTTTTAATATTATTATTATAATTTTTAAGTAACGAATAAAAGGTAATACAAAATAAATAAATAAACATTAGAAATAAAAAAAATTGGAGGGGAAATTGTGATTCAGCGGAGAAACTGCATGAAAATTCGGAAAGGAGGATATCGAAATGTTAATGAATACTATTCAGAACAACGCGAGGTTTTTTGCGATTTTTGAAATCATAAATGTCATAATCATAGTTGCTTAGATCATTCAAAACGGAATTATTAATATTTGGAATGGATTTATAAAAGTGTTGAGCAATTTTATAAACAAATTGTTTAAAACTTGGGAGGAACTTTCTGAAAAACGAGGGCGAATTTATAATCATACGTAGTATTTTATTTTCAAGTCTTTGTCCTTTCTACGGAGCAGTAGATCCCCAAACAGGACTCGCATATGCAAGTATTGGACGCAAGTAAGCAAGCTAAATGAGTTTTTTATTTTCCAAGGACATAGTAGAGTTCCTGCAAATAAGTGGATACAGTACGCGTATGCATCTATTAAATTTATCCCTAAGATAGTCGATGTGAGGAATGTAATTCAATTTACGATCTAAGATTGCAAAAAATAATAATATTAAAAATTAAAAAAAATTTTTTTTTTTTTTAATCGAACAGGAAAGGCATAAAACTAACTTTGTTGATATCTGGAATTAAAAATTTATTACTCCTCCTACTCCAATTCGAGGGTGCGCAGAAGATCTACCTCCCCGTGGTGCACCCGGTAACACTTTTCGGAGGCTAAAAGGTCTGCAACTTGGCATTAGTGTTAGATGAATGAACTCTGTTTCAGCATGTTTCGTTGCATTATTTTTTCTTTCTAATGCAGCTGGCAAACACACACAGCTTGGTCTTTGGATGCCTTAAGGCAAGTGCTGCACAGACGTACTCACTTTGCATTATCAAGGGGGCGCGTGTAACTTGAAGATAAGCCACGGAGTAACAATGCCCCCGCAACGCTCTACGATCCTATTAGGACCGGGACCTACTTTTAAAGTGGATTCCGAACCACTACAAACAAAAAGGCACCGCCGGGACTCGAACCCGAAACCTGTAGCACCGAGCGCCAGAGCGCTAGCCACTCGGCGATTCAGGCCCTGTTTTGTTGTATTATTTTGTTGTTGTTGTATGTTTTTTTTCGTTGTTCCTTTTTGCTGTAACTGTTCATAATCTGCCATTGGAAGTAAAAATAAATAAAAAAAAAACTCCAACTCGATTCGCCAATAGGCTTTATCTTCTATCTTAAAACGCCTCTTTCACCATTCATCAACGCAGTACCGCCCTCTGTGAATATTTGAACGCTCCTCATATTAGCTGGGACAGTCGTAAAATTAATGAATGAAAATAAGGAATCGCAAAATATTGGAAGCACCCTTCGCGCTTTTTCTCTAAATACTGGCATTGAAATTAGTACGGCTGCCACTCTCATTAAATATATATATATATATATGTGTGTGTGTGTGTGTGTGTGTGTGTGTTTCTGCTGTAATGCAGCTGGTAAACACTTAGACAGTTGTCTTAGATGCCTTAAGGCAAGCACTGCCCCAACGTTACTCACTGAGCACTACCCAGAAGGTGCGCGTAGCTTGAAGATAAGCTACAGGCGCGGAGTAGCAATAGCCCCGCAACGCTCTACGATCATGTTAGACCAGGACCTACGTTTTAAAGTGGTTTCTGAACCAATACAAACATCCATAGCACCGCCGGGATTCGAACCCGAAACCTGTGGCCATTCAGGCCCCTCTCACTAGATATGGTTTTAATTCTTTCTACACCGTTGACATCACTGTTTTAAACACTTTTCTTTATTGCTACAATATTTCTTCACTGCCTGAACTATACTCCGATCATAAAACCATATAATTCGTCCCTTTACCATCACCTACACCCGTCTTTTAACATCTCGTAAAAAGTCACTACTCATCAGAAAATATTTACCTCACAACTCGTAACAAATACCTCGTGCCCCCCCTGCTCTATACTTAATGGTACTGGTATCGAAAATGACATTACCAACATCGCTAATAACAAGCACTCTGCATCTAAACCTATTACCAACAATACAAAAATAAGAAGAAGAATCGAATTAAAAAAAAATTAAACATCACTTTTTGTTCCATATTCTTTATCTTCTTCTTCCATATTTAATTGTTTAACAACAAAAATTCTATATGACATCATAATAAAAGGACAGGATCTGTTAATTCTCAAAATAATACAACGTTACTTGTATAGGAATGAATTGTAGTTCTTTTAAATCAAGTAGTTTATGTTATTAAAAAAAAATTTCTTTTTAATTCTTTGGAAAAACATATGCAGGAAGTGGTTCATTTCATTTATTCACATTTTGGATTTATTAACTTGCCATAAAATTAATTATAATTTTTCATGCTTAAATTGAGAAAAAAAAACTGAATTATATTTATAAATATATAAAAAAAAATTAGTTAAAAATATGGCATTACCAATATCGCTAATGCCAAGCACTCTGCATATAAGACTGCATCTAATACTAACAATAAACTCTACTATCTTCTACCTTTTGTTAAAACTGTTATTACCCATAGATCCCGCTATGGCAAACGTACTTTGTCCCCTACTCTAAATATGTGTATTCTCCGAAAAGTAATCTCCAAATTTAATCAAGGAAAATTAGTCAAACGAACACAAAGTTTTAAAAACTGATAATTCTTCACTTTGGAAAATTACAACAACAGCAACAACAAAATAATAATAATATAAAAACTGAGATGTGTGGACTATTAAGATTTAAATAAAACTGAAATCTGCTCGGCAAATTTCAACTTATCATGTGTGAACATTCGAGAGCGGATGAATAAACTCAGGAATGTGCCAATGTTAAAAAAATGCGAGAGATATAGGAAGCAATTGATTGGAATACTACAAGAATGGCCGAATTCAATAGCCATGTGAATATAGTAATGTTGAATAGATCAAGAACTTCATGAAGAAAGAATTGTTCAACAAGAAACGTTATCACATTCAATAGCCAAAAGAATGTACCAAAGTTTGAAAATATTAGGCGTAAATGAAGAATTTCCAAATACAATAAGAAGCACTATACAGCTCAATAGGCATGGGAAAATGCCAAAAGTGATAAATGTGAAACTTTAAGAAGGAATTGATCAACGCACTATGAGATGGTGATCCTGGAAAGCAAAGTGATTAAAAGTCCTCAAAAAAAAAAAGTCCGATTTCAGAACCTTTTTATTTTTTATGCCCCCCTATCGAACTGCCGGAGAAAAACTAGAAACCAGCTTCATTCTACCAGTGTCATTCTCGACACCTGCCTTCCTCACATTCAAAATAAACACATTTCCATCCCTTGATCTGCCGAAAATTCTAGAACTTCTATTGAAATAAACAATCTTAATTTATGACGCCCCCACGTGCGCAGTCCAGTCGGCAGCTAAATGAACCCCAATCATTCAACGGTTTCCAAATAAACTTCTCCACAAGGCAATAAAAAAAAAAAAAAAAAAAAAGCCCTCGGTGCTTCAGTAACCCGGCATCCGCAAACCACTAGTTCTGACAGAAAGTAGCACTTCAAATTGATTTAACTGTCCGTTCCTCTCTCCTGGGTTGTTTATTTTCTCTCTTCCCCACTGAGGTTGAGGATTCGAACCTGAACTCAGCTCCTTTCGCAATTTTTTGCTACGTTGTGAACCTAAATTTTCCGACTTTCCGACTAGTAATTAAGTTAGGTTTTTAATATTGTACGCTTTTTTTTTGTAAGGAAAATAAAAGGAATGAAATAAAATTATAAAATATGAAAATTAAAAATATAAAATTAAAAATAAAAATAACATCGGTTCTGAAACAGGCCTTTTTTTTTTTTTTTTTTTTTTTTAAGGAAGTTCTAATTTTTGCTTTTCAGATCCCACCGATCAGCATAGCCCTTTCACTGTTTTGTTTACATTTTTCAGTAGTCTTGTGGCATCGACAACGGGCCCCTAATTGAACCGAATTTAAACTTAACTTAAATCCTTTTTTTTTTTTTTTTTTTTATATTGTATTTTACTTTTATTTATTCGATTCCTTCTATTAGCTCACACTCTCCCTATATATATCTGAATCAAATTTTCAATCATTTGTAAAATACTTTTATTCATCCACTCAAGTTCAAATACATTTTTTTTTTTTTAACTTGTCGTGGATGACACTGGATGTGAATACAGTTTTTTTCAAATATTAATTAGGTAATTAAATTTAATGAATTAATTTTAGTTTTTCTTTTAGATTTAAGTTGCATCTATTTACCAATAGATGGCGCGAGATAAACTTAAAAAAAAGGAATAAAATTATTTATAAAGGACTTTTCTGCAATAGAGTGAAAGAAAAGTAGGAATTGACTTTAAAAAAATTTTGAGTACCATATTAATTGAATTTTAGATACTTTATCTTTTATTAATATTTAATAACATTAAAGCAGCCAATTAAAATTCAAATCATATTTATGAATAAAGATGAGTAGGTTTAGGGTATTTTCCCCCATTGGTACTCCGTCCCCACTCGTCAAGAATTCCTTTTCGATCGTTTTGAAACCGCCGCTTAAGAAACGAATCTCCGACCACGAGGTTGAGGGTTCGAATCTGAACTCAGTTGACTAATCCCCAATGTCCTGCAGTGCGGGACGGACATCCCATGAGTGATCTACTCATGGAAGGAGGGAAAGGGGTAGCTTCTGTTGTGATGGAGCACCCGTAGGTAGAAGTCTGACTTTGGCTCCGTGACGCTCTTGCAGTCGTAGGAGACTGGGACCTACGGCTTAAAATGGATTCCGAACCACTACAAACATCCATGGCACCACCGGGACTCGAACCCGAAACCTGTGGAAAGGGGGCAGCCTCTGTTGTGATGGAGCACCCGTAGATAGAAGTCGGACTTTTGCTCCGTGACGCTCTTACAGTCATATGAGACTGGGACCTACGGCTTAAAGTGGATTCCGAACCACTACAAACATCCATGGCACCGCCGGGACTCGAACCCAAAACCTGTGGTACCGAGCGCCAAAGTGCTAGCCACTCGACCATTCAGGCCCTGAACTCAGTTCCTTTCGCTATTCTGCTACGATGTTTGTTAGTAAAATAAAATGATAGAAAAAAATTATTAAAAAAAAAAAAAAAAAAAAAAGAAATAATAATAATAATAATAATAAATGTAAAAAAAAAAAAAAAAAGAACTTTGGTTCTGATATCGGCCTTTTTTTTTTTTTTTGTGTGTGTGTGTAAACATTTAATCTGTATTGCTTTCCAGGATCATCATCACGGGTTCCCACCGTTCAGTTCAGCTTGAATAATTTTGTGGCCCTTAAATTCCTGATTTTTATTTTCCTTTAATATTTTTTTTAAATTTTTTTACGTATTTTAGCATCTTGATTTTTATACAACTTAAAATTGTTAACTTTATCTAAATTAAGATGAAGAGGTTATACCCCCTTGAATTCAAACTTAAATTCTTTTATTTTTAATTTTTATTAAACTACAAAAGACTCTTATTTTTTTTTTTTTGTTAGTAAAATATAAGGATAGAAATAAATTGTTCAAAAAGAAAAAAATATTGCTATATATATATTTGGTTTTATTCATTTAATTTTCTTTCCATCATCATTACTGGTGGGCGTTCATACAGCCTTTAATATTTTTGCATCGACAACTAGTCCCTAATTGTAGTTCAAACTTAAATTCTTTTATTTTTAATTTCTTATTTCCCTTTTATTTATTTTTCATCATCATTAGCGCAACAGCGCAGGGTGGGCCAAGGGCGTCTACCTACTGGTAGATTTCGAGACGAGAGATCTTTTTTCTTTTTTATGAGGTAGAGTTTGTCAGCTCTACGCCCAACAGTCATATGAGACCGGGACCTACAGCTTTAAGTGGATTCCAAAGCACTACAAACGTCCATAGCACCACCGAGATTCGAACCCGAAACCTGTGGTACCGAGCGCCAGAGCGCTAGCCACTCGGCCATTCAGGCCCTTATTTATTTTTAGTAATTTTTTAATATTTTAGAGTACCATATTTTAATTTTTTGAAACTTTATCTTGTTATATTTTATTACTAACCTAATGCAGCCAACCATAATTGTTAAATTGTATCTATGAATTAAGATGAGTAGGTTAAGGGGTATATTCCCAATGGCACTACCTAATCGGTACGAAGGTTGCCAACTGTCATCACCACAGACTACTCCTCACCCTAAGTATAGTTAATGCTCCGTGGTTTGTTAGGCTGAAACAAATCAGTAAAGATCTTGATCTTAATCCGACAAGGGATTATTTTCAAAATTCCAAAAACCTTTCATGATAAATGCCCTCAGAATCAATGAAACTATTCGCACAACTCCTGTATACGATCCTGGTGTTAGTAGTTCTAGAACAAGTAATATAAAAAAAAAAAATTCTTTAAAGTCAATTCCTACTTTTTTTTCATTCTATTGCAGAAAGTCCTTCATAAATAATTTTCATTCATTTTTTAAAGTTAGAAAAAATTCTCTCTCTCACACACACGCACTTTCCATCTCTCTCACTCATTTATTCACGTGTTTCATTTTCCATTTTGTTCCCTCCTTGGCTCTGAATGAAAAAAGAAACTTTTTTCCCATCGATTTACCCGCTTCTATTCCTAAATTTATATCCTGCTAAATATCTTATAGAAGAGACATTTTTTTCTCCCATATAAAACTAAAATTAATTAATTAAATTTAATTAATGAAAAAACTGTAAAACTGTTTGAAAAAAACTGTATTAACATCCAGTGTCATCCACTACAAGTTTAAAAAAAATGTATTTGAACTTGAGTGGATGAATAAAGAGTGTTTTATGAAAGATTGAAAATATGAACAAGATGTTTAAATATATATATAAGGAGAGTGTGAATTAATAGTAGGAATTAAAAAAGACCTAGAGCTATCTACGATGCGACTTTTGAGTCCTTCCCACGTCTGGAAAGAATTCGTGGGACTCAAAATGACCAAAACAGCTAAAGTGCAAATCTGAGGTGTCTATCTGGCTCCTTAAATTTTCATTTCTTGCTACGATGTGCGAAACTAACATAAATATTGGCTATCGTAGAAAAAAAAAATATATATATATATATATTTCCCCCTAAATATCTAAAATTCTTAAGAAGTTAATGTTTTCATTTCTGACGTATTTATTTTAAATTCTTAATTTACTTAATTTTTATTTTTCATTACTTCACTGACCGTCCGCGTGGAAACGTGTTACGGACTCCTAATTGTACCTGAGTAACTTAACTTTCTTTTTATTATTTAACTTAATAACGTAAATTTTTCTTTTTTATCTAAATTCAAGATATAATTTCAATAATGTAAATGTAACTCTATTAATGATTATGTGAAGCTTTTGGGGGTATATTTACCCCATAGTTACTCCGAAACAGGTACGTCCGTTTCCGTTCCTCTCCCTACTTCCATTACAACACAAGCTACCCCCCCTACTGCTACTTGCTGGGAGTTTTCCGGGTTTTATCCCATACGATACGCAACTGTGGGGTCGTTCCCTTTAAAAGTACTCCCTGAAGGCACTGCCCTCCTTTTTCAACATCACGAAGCCAAGTCAGACTTCTACCTACGGGTGCTCTATCGCAGCAGACGCTGCCCTTTTATCTCCTTCCATGAGACCACACGGGTTCTTGGACTTTGATCTAGATGTTGCTGTCTACCAAGTGGAATAAGAAACACACGTGTTTCTCTTCAAAACTATTATTTATACTTAACTGACTGCGTAAGTTTTCTGTTCTAGAATAAAAATTTTAATACATTCTTTTTGGTTTCCTAACCCCATACTTTAAAATTATTTTTAGGGTTTTTTTTTTTATACTTTTTTACAAATAGTAATAATAAAAACATTTAAATATATAATAAAAAAATCTTAATTTAATTAAGTTAATTATTTTTTACAATGATAGTTATTGATTTTTTTTAATTGTAATTAATTTCAGAACTTCCCTTTAAATTCAGATATCGTTCACATAGAGAAAGTTATAACCATTTTCTAATTTAACTTATACAAAAGTTACATTTTTACTTGAATCCTATCTTTCTGGCATAAAAAAAAAATTGTATCTTCGAGTCAAAAGAAACAAAATGCCAAATAAATTTTACAGCTCCTTGAAAAAATGTATTTTTAATGTATTTTTTAATTAATTTTTTTTAATGTATTTTTTTTCTTTTAAGTTATTTTTAATGAGAGTTCAAATAATCGTGAAAGAATTTGTCATATTATTAATAAATGATCCCATATCAGGAACATATATATCATATATTAGAATAAAATTATATTGCATCAACATAAAAATGTTTAAAATGCTAATAATTTTTAATAGTAATAACAAATGTATCCTCTTATAGTATTTCATGCATCGACCGACTTATAAACTATGTATATTATAAAACGCTAAAAAACTTTTTGTTTTATCCATTATTCATGTATAATAACATTAAATATTTCACGGTACTTACTAACATCATGGCGAATAACATTAAATAATACAATTAAACAATTATCTATAAAGTCTGGAGTAAGTAGATAGCTCATGCATTGATTCGCATTAAAATATTTTTACTTATAGTTTACAATTCATGTATCCAATTTCTTTTTATAACATATGCCAGTCCAATATTGGGATCCGCTTGCAAGTCTAGAATCAAAGATATTCAAACTCTTGAAAATAAAGTATTACGCATGGCAGTCGATGCACCGTGGTTTGTCAGAAATAAAGACATTCTCGCTGCTCTGGAAATTCCTTCAATTAAAAATTTTAATTACAAGCTTGCAACTCATTTTTATAATAATAATCCTAATACTCTGCTCAAACGCCTTCCTGATTATGACATTACTCTTCCCATCCATAATAAACGCCCGCGTACTTCACTGAACATTTTAACTCAACAATCTTTTTATCAGCTCTCTCTATTTGTTATTTTATTTATCCTATATCTGTATTTAAATTCTAATTTTTTTCCCTTTTATATATACTGAGCAAGCCATATTTCTCTTACAATATCATCCTCAATGTAATCATCCAGATAGAAGTGCATGGCAGCTAACGCTGATAATATATTCGTTAAAGTCAAGTTATGTTGTTGTTGTGATTCGCATTAAAATATTTTTACTAATAGTTTACAATTCCTATAACCTCTTTCTTTCTTTTACATACAGCAAAGTAATGGAGGGGGAAAAAAAACACCTATACGCCAGGGGTGAAGACCCACACACTTAGCAACATATTGTATTAAAGGCAGTGACGGATTTAGGTTCGATGGCGTCCTAGGCCCAAGTTAATTTAGTATATTAGCCAAGTTAATTCGTATTATAATATATAATAATAATAATAATACGAATAGTAATAATGGATTCGAATTAAATTCATGTTTTGAATTTAAGCATGAATTATTTATATATATATATATATATATATTTTTGGTATAACAACTAAACATACAATTTAGAATAAATTACTTTTAATTTAGAAATAAATCCTATCTATCTAATGAATCCTATAATATATTTGTTTCTTGCTTTCATCCGTGTGACAGTATTAGCATCCTCATACTTAACTTATTGTGTTTCATTGCTTAACAGACGCTGAATGGTCGAGTGGCTAGCGTTCTGGAGCTCGGTAACACAAGTTTCGGGTTCGAGTTCCGACGGTGCCATGGATGTTTGTAGTGGTTCGGAATCCCCTTTAAACTGCAGGTCCCGGTCTGTTTCGCCTAAAGTGTGCACAAGATAATCATCGAGCGACAAGTCAGTCAATACTTAATAATGCAAGCGCATTGAGCCTATCGTGCTACATATCAATTTCTTTTATTAATCAGATAAATTGACTCATTTAATTTGTGTTTCAAGACCTATTTCTTTATATTTTTGTGATTTTCCAAGTTCTAATACGACCTTTCTAAATTGATCATGGTAATCTTTGAAAAACGCTTCACATTAAATAATAAAGTTTTTGAGTAACCGGGCAAAGGTATAATTAAATAGGGTGAATTAATATTTTGTGTTATAATGATGAATAAACAAGTACTACATTTAGATGTTTTAAGAAAAATTTATGAAATATCTAACGTCAATAGATAAATGCTATACTTAACGAACATTTTTTGTAGTACCTCTTTGTTTTTAGTAGATATTTTAAATTTTACTTCTTACACGATTAATTATTTTAAAAAATAATTTTACCCGTTAAATATTGGCATCTTGATGTTGTCAAAGCAAGAAAAGAAGCATTCAAATTCGGACTTACAGTTGATAAAAAACAAAATCGATTTCAAATTTTTGCCGCCCTAGGCCCGGCCCACGCTGGCCTAAACCTAAACCCGTCACTGATTACAGGTTGTGTCGGATGCGCGCCCATTGTGCGTCAGTAGCATTTCGATTGGAGGCTCTTCGGAGCTCAACCTCCGTTCGAAATAATAGAAATAAAAACAAAAGTCGAGAAGGCAGTAAAGCGATTGCGTCATCTGAAAGGAGAAATTTTTCTTCCTCACTTACGAGAAAGTAACATAAATTAACACCTTATAACTTTGGAAATCACTTCCAAGGACTTGAAATTAAAATCCTACGTACTATAGGATTACAAATTCACCCTGGTTCTACCGAAATCAGGATATCGGATATGCTCTTTCCCTCCTAAGTTTTAAACAATTTGTTTATAAAATTGCACAAAATTTTTATAACTCCATTTCAAAGATTAAGAATCTTGTTTTGAATGATCTAGGCAACTATTATGACGACATTTCTGATTTCGAAAATCGCAAAAGACTTCGCGCTGTTCTGAATATTATTCATTAACATTTCGATATCCTTTCCAAATTGCCATGCAGTTTCTCCGCTGGGTCACGATTTCCCCTCCAATTTTTTTTTTTTTTCTATTGTTTATTTATTTATTTTGTATTACCTTTTATTCGTTACTTAAAAATTATAATAATAATATAAAAAATAATAAAAAAATTATGTATATATAAATTTGTTACTACAAGTTATTTTTTAAAATAATTTAATATATATCTTACTCCTTTTCTATCAAATCAATGGGCTTAAAGCTTAAGAAACTTCTCTCGTTCGCAAAGCAAAAGATAGAGGTTGCTAGGCAACCAAGGCTCTCAGACAACCTGGCAAATCATCATGGTCGTTGATTGCTATTAAAATATTTTTACTTATAGTTTACAATTCATATATCCCCTTTCTTTCTTCTACCAGCAGCAAAGTAGTGGGAAAAGATGAAAAAAAAAAAAAAAAAAAAACGTATATGCCACGGGCAAAGTCACGGGTTGTGTCAGATGCCCGCCCATTGTGCGCAAGTAGCATTTCGATTGGAGCTCAACCTCCGTTCCAAGTCAGAAATAAAAAGTCTAGAAAGGAATAAACGCTGTAATATAAAAGGATGGATAGCTAGTAAAAAGAATGGAATAAAATCATAAAAATAAAAACAAAAAATATATAAAAATCGGTTCCGATTTTGGCCTTTTTATGTGGGGATAATCTATTTTACCTTTCAGCATCACTCATCACGGCTCCCACCGTTCAGCATAACCCTTTGTGTACTATTACTTCATAATGAGTTTCCGGCGGTGCCATGGATGTTTGTAGTGGTTCGGAATCCACTTTAAGCCGTAGGTCCCGGTCTCCCATGACTGTAAGAGCGTCACGGAGCCAAAGTCAGACTTCTACCTACGGGTGCTCCATCACAACAGAAGCTGCTTCCTTCCCCTTCAATCATGAGTATGTATGGGCTCGTGGGCTTGGCCAGCCAAGTGGGATAAGAAACAACAACATGAGTTTATACTCTGTTTACTTTTTCAATGGTTTTGGCATCGACTCATTGTACCGAACTTATTTTTAACTTTAAATTCTTTTATTTTGGATTTTACTTCTATTTATATTTAGTATTTTTAATCTTTTTTTTTTTTTTTTTTTGAGTACCATTTTAACTTAAATTTTTAGAAACTTTATCTTGTATTTCTACTAACATTAATTAAGCAGCCAATTAAAATCTAAAGCATATATATGAATTAAGAGGCATTTCTCCCTGCTGGTACTCCGTAATCGGTACGCAACCAGACTAGCGATTACGTCATCCGTAGTTCGTTTTGCTAGCTTCGGAATCCGATTTGTTTTCGCCAAGGTCATTTCGAAGCGGAACTTCGTAATGTTTCAGTTTTGGTTTGTAAAAAAATCTGCCATCTCCTTTCCTTTTCTCTTTCTCTTCAGCCATCCAGGTGAATTTTTGTTTTCGTAAGGGTTATTATAAACTCTTTTTACTGCCACACCTATTTTGCATTTAAATATTTTTTTATTAACTTTTATTTTAAATAAAGATCATTTACTAATCCTTTTTAAATTTCACAGAGCATGGGCTGGTTTTTGTTTTCTTCTTTTTATAAAGTTAACTTTTGGTTTTTATAATTTATGTTTCTTTATTAGTAATCAATCATTGATATGGAGGTACGGGGTAACCCCTCTGGTACTCCAACTACACATCTACCGTTACGATTGCGTTATCATCTGAAAGGAGAAATCTGTCTTCCTCACTTTCGAGAAAGTAACATAAATTAATATCTGATAACTTTGGAAATCATTACACGTTCATTTCCCACGTTTATTATTATTATTTTTTTTTATCATGCGAAATTCGTGTATGCGGGATAACTAAAGGTTATATTTAAAATATTTTGGAGTGGAATGTTAAAAGAATGTTTTTTTTAAATATCTTGAAACATTTCTGAAATGATACTCATTTCTGAAATCATACTTGATAATTTGATACTCAGCATGCCTAGGCGTTGTAAGGCCTGTATTGCATCGTCCGGGAGACGTACTCCATATTAACCATCATACTAACCTTTGTTATACTGTTTTTTGTAAATAGGTTCTTTTTTTAAATTTGCTCCAGGGAGTAAAAATCGCTATTTTTATTAATTATGTCAAACATATGGCATCTTTTTTGCTCTTTACCTTTTGTTTAACAAATAGACTTTACAAATAAGTCAAATTTGTTTTGCTTCTGTCTCTTTCTTTGCCTGAACTTCATTATCCTTAATTTATGGACATGAGTATATATATTGTTCTAATGCAGCTGGCAAACACTTAGACAATTATCTTGGATACCTTAAGTCAAGCGCTGCACAGACGTTACTCACTTAGCACTACCCAGTAGGGGCGTGTAACTTGAAGATAAGCTACAGACGCGGAGTAACACTACCCCCGCAACGCTCTACGATCCTATTAGACCGGGACCTACGGTTTAAAGTGGATTCCGATCTACTACAAACATCCTTGGCACCGCCGGGACTCGAACCCGATACCTGTGGTACCGATCGCTACCCATTTAGGCCCTGAATTTCTCAATCTTGGGGTCATTTAAATTACCTTAACTTAATTCACGAAAAACATGGCGCAGAGATGAAATAGTTATAAAATTAAATATATAAATAAAATGTATAAATATGTAATATATTTATAAAATTAATTTTATATTTATTATATAAATATAATTTTATACATATTTATTAATAAAATTATAATTTTATAAAAATTTTTAAAGACTCCGACTCCTTAAATCCTCTCCGTGTTTTTCTTGCCCTACAATTAACAATCAAATAAAAAGACGGACAAAAATTTCATAAAAAAATTGTTGTTCTTCTATTATTCTAATGTTCAAAAAACAGTACATTAAAATCTATGCATTGCCAAGTAAATTCACGACCCTATTAGGAAGAAATTATTCATAGTCGTTGAATTCATGATATTTCGAACAGAACATTTTGACAAGTATATAAGTTGCCTTTTAGACCGCAGTCTTTGCGGTTTGTAGCTCAACAATTTTACACATTTAAGCACAAAAGTAGATATCTAAAATTTTATCGTACAAATATAACTAAAAATGACATTAAATCCGAAAGGTGAAAAAAACGGAATGAATAAAATCAAATATTAAATGAATAATTTATAATCAAACAATAAATAAAAAGAATAAATTTGAATAAAGAAATACTACAGTCTGTTTTAATATTATAAGACCGCCTCCGCCTTTCTCCACACGGACGACATTTATGATGAATTTCAAAAGAGGTGTTTTTTTTTTGCTCTAATGCAGCTGGTAAACACTTAGACAGTTGTCTCGGATGCCTTAAGGCAAGCGCTGCCCAGACGTTACTCACTTAACACTACCGAGGAGGTGCGTGTAGCTTGAAGATAAGCTCTACGACCAATTTAGACCGGAACCTACGGTTTAAAGTGGATTCCAACCCACTACAAACATCCATGGCACCGCCGGGACTCGAACTCGAAACCTGTCGTACCGAGCGCTAGCCACTCGGCCATTCAGGCCCCGAGTTGTGAATATAGGTCTTTAAAATTGTTACGGACACGGGGTAACAGTATCCCCGCAATGCTCTGCAAGCATATTAGACCGGCACCTACGGTTTAAAGCGGTTTCCGAACCACTACCAACATCCATGGAACCGCACGGAACCCCGAAACCTGTGATACCGAGGGCCAGAGCGCTAGCCACTCGGCCTTTCAAGCCCCATATTTGTATTATTGAAGGTAAGAACTGGATTGCCCACGTAACATTTAATTTTAACAGAAATTCGTAAAAGTTTGGGGATATATTTTTTTTAAACAGTCGGTAATCAGGTTTTTATTCTTGGCTTCTCTTTCTTAAAATGCTCGACTCCCCATCTCAAAATACAAACCCTTTTGTAACTCCAATTTTTCAATTCCTTCTATTAGTTCACACTCTCCCTATATATATATCTTGTTCAAATATTCAATCGGTCATAAAATACTTTTTATTCATACAATCACGTTCAAATACATTTTTTTAAACTTGCAGTGGATGACACTGGATGTGAATACAGTTTTTTCAAATATTCATTCAGAAATTAAATTAAATTAATTAATTTTAGTAACTCCAATTTTTAAAAATATGCTCGTACAAAATGCACTTCTATTCAGGATGATAGAATGGTCAGGAAGGAGAAAATATAATAAATGCAGCGACAATATAAAAAAAAATATATATATATGAATAATAAAAAAAGTAAATAAACAAAAAAAAAAAATAAATTAATTATAGTTTAAAAACACTAAATAACACGCTCTTTAGAGTTAATCAAACTAAAAGGTTAAAAAATAATTGTCAACATAAGAATAGAATGACTGACGAGAAAATGAATGTCACTGTTCTAAAAGCGTGGGGTGCTCGATATCGATCATTCTAATTCTTCACTCGTTTCATTCCGAAATGCAGAGTTAGTTTTAAAATGTCATACAAAGCACCTCACGCTTTTAGAACAGTGACATTCATTTTCTCGTCAGTCATTCTATTCTTATGTTGACAATTATTTTTTACTTTTCAGTTTGACTAACTCTAAAAGCGTGTTTTTAAACTATACTATTTAAATGAGGTCACGTCAGGGAGGACTGGAACTGTTTTCTTCTTTCTAATGCAGCTGGCAAACACATAGACAGCTTGGTCTTGAATGCCTTAAGGCAAACGCTGCACAGACGTTACTCACTTTGCATTACCCAGGGGGCGCATGTCACTTAAAGATAAGCCACGGACGCGGAGTAACAATGCCCCCGCAACGCTCTACGATCCTATTAGACCGGGACCTACGGTTTAAAGTGGATTCCGAACCATTACACACATCCATGGCACCGCCGGGACTCGAACCCGAAACCTGTGGTACCGAGCGCTAGCCACTCGGCCATTCAGGCCCTGGACTGGTAGTAAATTGAATAGAATTGTGAGTAAAACAAAGGCTAAATGCGAATAGGTCGAGCCAGCCAGGATTCGAACAGGAAATCTCTTGATACGTAGTCAGGCGCGTTATCCTACGTAGGTTTGAATGTCTTAGGTTTTTTCATTCTTCATGCGTTAAATTGCTCGTCATAAGTTAAAATAAAATCACTCATCCTGGCGATCCAAATCACGATGAGTTAATTAACTTATCAAAATATTCTAGTGTCCTTGATAAGGCCACAACGTTTCAATTAAATCGGATCGCTTGAAGCAGGCCAAAATTGAGCCCAAAGAGTCAGTTACATACAAAAATACAGGTGAAACTAATAACAAAAGCACATTAATAAAAGCGTATTAAAAAAAAACAATGAATAATTCAAAAAGTAAATAAATAAAAAAATATAAAAATAGTAACAAAGAGACAATACCTCACAGTTAGTCTTCATCAGAGTCAGTTTGGTGATGCATGTGCATTGTAGCAGAAAGGGGAAACTAAAAGGAAGATGGGGGTTGGAATGCAGACCCACCAAGACGCTGTCCTCGTGCTTTATTGGGCAACAGCTGGGGTCTTTTGGGATTATTTAGACTCTAGGGCAGGGATGCGCACATTACGGCCCGAGGACAGAATTTTAATTTGACGGTCCGAGACAAATTAAAAGATATATACATTTATATGTTATATATTCATCTCCAGGGCCGGATTTTCCTATCGGCTAACTAGGCTTCACGATCAAGAGGGGCCTACATTCAAATTGTTAGCAAAATTAGAATTGCACTCATCTAAAAACAGTAAACACTGAATCAAAAATGAGGAGAAATTCTACACATATGAATAATAAACAAACATAATGAGTAATTTACAAACTTAAAAATGGGAGGTAAAAGGGCCTACAATGGAATAGCCTAGGGCCTCTTTTCATCTAAATCCGGTTTATCTCCTTTGATTATATATTATTTTTTTCAAAGGACTGATGATCTTTTTACTTTGTCTACTTTTGTTCTACAAAACATAAATCGACAGAAATGGCAAGCACAAACAGCTTTCAATCGGTAAAATGTTAAAAACGGAAGTACTTTGTTAGTTATAGCTGTAGATTGGCGTCAATAGGCGTTATCTATTTCTCTGGGAGCAGATATATGGGGATCCAATATAGGTGAATTAGACCTCGCATGTGGCAAACTCGCATTTTAAGCTCCAGCAAGCGGCTTTTCTTTTGGTGTGAGCTCCAATATTATGAAGATGGCTTGAAAAACTGCATTTTGAGTTCGAACACAGATTTCAAGGTTTCAGTGTCATTCAACCAAAATTGGATGTTTTTACCATGCCTTTCAACGTAAATTGTGAAGCAATAAGGTCAGATGTGCCGGTTGAATTAATTGAGTTGCAATTTAACAATCATCTCAAGTAATTGTTTCTAAATATGCCAAAGTTAAGTTTTGCGAATCATTATAGAAAATAAGTTTCCCAAATTTAATATCTCACGCCCAGAAAGTCAGTACTATTTTTGCTTCATCTTATATAATGTGAACAAGTGTTTTCAACTATGAACCTTAAAAAGAATTATTTCAGAAGTCGCCTGACAGATGAGCATTCAGCCTCGTTCCTTAGAATCGGTACATCTCACTTCGAACCTCACTGTAAGGAACTTTTAAAGATGAAATCACAATTTCATTCATCTCATTAACATATTTAAGTTGTAATACTTGTATATTGTTTTTAAATTTTTAGAAAAATTTATCTTGGCCTGCCAAACTTTTTTTTTGATTTTTGGCCCGCGACCGAAAAAGTTTGCCCATCCCTGGTGTAGATTGTAAAGATGGTGCCAATAATCTGTATTTTTTTTTCTTTCTCAATGGAAGCTTGAAACAAAATTATTTTTTAAAATGGTATGTCAGTGTGACAGAAATTAAAATTTTAGTTCTGAGAAATTTTATTAAAATATATATGTGCAGAATTAAGGACTTGAGACTTTAATAAATCTTTTAAACCTTATTTCAAAGAATATAATAGTGTTAATGGGCAATAAGTTACTTTGAATTATAATTTATGGTCTTAATAAAATCTTGAAAAGAAATTAATTATATTAGGCATAATTATTATTTGAGATAAAGAAATTATGTGTTTCATGCCAACATGCTGTATATCTTTCCAAGGGTGATTGTGAGTACTATGGAAATTTTTTAATCTACACATCTTACTTAATATGTTGCATTTTACCACTGCTACAGAAATAAGAAAATTTTAAATATATTTATTTCAGAGATGGAGAAATAAATAACTAGAAAAAAAAAATTTCTTTTCAAAATATGTAACATGAAATTTTGACAATTTGTAAAACCAAATTTTCAGTATTCAATCGCCCCTGTATCCTTTTTTTTAAAACTTTATTAAATTTTGCTGAGTTTATATTTTATAATATAATTTTGTACAATTTTAAATATATTTATAATTAATAATACCAATCTAATAAAACTTTCAGCATTTTTACTCAAGGACTTATCCCCACCCATTCTGACAAAATAGTGAAATATTTTTGAAAATATTAAAAAAAAACAACCCAAGGTGAATTAGTAATTATCTAGATTAGCATTGCACACTTATATTAATTATAATAATTTAGAGCCAATTTCAAGACAAATTTGGAGGAGGTCTAGAAAAGTAGAAGAATATTCAATGTATATGTTGCTTATTTAATGAAAAACCTTTGAAAATCAGCCTTTCTTTTTTTAATGCAGCAATTTAAATGGTGATGTGGGATGATGTTTGCTTATAAAATATATCAATTTGCTGTCTTTACTACCTTTGCAATAAAAAGTGAAGGCTTGCCAATAAAAAGTTATAGTATTACACATGCATAACTCTTTATCTGGCATCATTCATGAATGTAACATAATGAAATACAAATGTTAGCTGATGTTGCTTGCAGGAAAAAGAAATTATGGTCGACAACTGATTATGTGCAAAATTAGTAACTGTCTAAACTGGACGGATTAAAAAAGAACACTGTTATGGGTGAGGAATTTTATTTACAATAGAAGAATTTTTAATCATTAAAATTTTATTCTTTCGAAACAGTTTCATACTGTGTACTCCTAGCAAGCAACTGAAAAGCTTCTGCTGTTAAAAGAGATGCTTTTTATTCCATGCTATGTGTAGACAGATCACTTGAAATTTCATTTCTGATAAGGTATTAAGGATGTACATCAATGTGATAAAATCATTTTACATAGAACAACGTCTTAAAAAGGAAAAATCAGCATATTTTCATGTTATAAAAAAAAATATATATTGATCAGAATAGAAGGATTTTATTATTTCTTAGAAAAGTTTTCCAATATACTTTTTCTGTTAAAATTTAATATCAAAAATATCTTATGTAGTTCTCCATAGTCCTAACCTTCTTTCTTTGTACAAGCATGCAGTTTTAAAATGAGATAAACACAATTTATCAGAAAAAGTACAAAATTTCACATAAAATAAACTAAACAATACACACACTGGAAAAAGACATTATTTATATAAAAGTGATCTTTGTTCTTGATTGGTTTATCTGCCAGATATCGAATTCTTCAAACTAATCAGGGTTGAATCCCTTGGCTAGACACTGTTCTTGGGCATCGGCCATTTTAATAGTTAATCTCAGATATCATGTCTCGGATAATCTGGTCAGTTGCTGTTTGAACTCTGAAACAAGAAATTAGTTATTAGTTGAGGTTGTTAAAAATGCTTCTAAATAGGTAAATTGTTATCAACTATTTAATTCATCTTAAAATATACAAATTGGTTACTCAAGTAATGCACATTCTAAAGAAAACCAATTTAATTTTATTTTTCAATGCTATATCAAATTTCAATATTAATATCAAATTCAAAATGTTAATAATTGATTTTGAAAGTAAATATTTTACATAAAGAAATAGTTATTTTCCATTCAATTGAAGAAGAGTATATTTGTATTGTGCATAGAATATGCCAAGTATTGAAGAAAAAAACAAATTAACTTTAAGAAATTTAATTAAAAAATAATCTTTCTATTATCATGAATTTCAATTACCTTTACATATTTTCTTATAATATACACTTTATCTGTAGATATTAATAAACATTTTCTTTCCTTTTTATTATACCTCGTATGCATTCTTATCTGTTTAAGATCATCAGATTTATATCAAACAAATTTTTCCCCATAAGAAATAAAAGCCTAGTAATTCTTCCTTTTCCACTCCTGTAGTATAGGTCCTTTAAGGCATTTTTTCTAAATCTTTGTCTCAATTGAAGAACAAATCAAGTTCTCCAAACCAAATCATTTGCTGCATCGGTATCAGCACTGGCTTCCTCTCCATGCCTCACAGATCTAAAAATTATCAAACCAGCCTTTGAGCATTTCACTTTCTGGGTTTGTTCTAGCTTCGTTTTCCAAAAAATCAGCATGTATCAATTCTGCTTTTTCACAAATCATTGCCAACACATTGTTTTTCTGTTGTTATCCAGATCAAAAGCGATTTCTCAACATGTTCCTGATTTCTATTACATAATGGATTTCGTCCCATATGCAATGCTAGTATCTGCAATTGTGAAAAATAACGACAATATTAAATTATCATTCTTGGCATATAGTATGCAGTAGCTATCTATTTTTTCACTGATTCAAACCATTTTCTTTATTGAGTGGTTCTTCTTATGAACTTTCTTAGAATTTATAGTAAACATATTTAAAAACAAAAATACCACCACATCCCAGGGAATTATAGTGTTGGTTCTTCACTGATGCTCATTGACATCAGTGGCTTTGTATCAAGAGATGTAAACAAGAGTAGCATATGATATTGAGTCTCATTTAGATACATGCTGTATTTCAAACAGGAATATATCCATTTGGACTTATTCTAAAATGAATGTACAGTATTGTGAAATTAATTGGGACAAGCTTCCCACACGATTTGTCCTTTCACAGAAATTTCCTGCTGAAATCAATTTGAATAATCTGTTACAGAAGGAGGTTGTCCTTGACTAGATTAAACTGCTTTGACCATCCCACATGGAGCATTTTCCTGTCAGTTGTGTGCCAGCTGCTGTAAGAAGCTGTCTATTGTCTTTTTCTAACTTATACGAAAATATGGACATCGCTTCCAGGAAAAGAACTAGAATTGTTATCATAAGTCAGCAATCCTTAAGGCAGCGAGGGATATTGTTGCAGCAGTTGAAGTTGGAAAATCCATTGTTTCCAGGATTATAAATCGGCAAAATAAGACAAATTTCTTGTATGAAATAATAAACAGCATCTCGCAAGACAAGTAAAATCTGCAGAGAAAATTATTGGCTGCAGAGTGTGGTTTCATCGACAGTATGACAAAAGCTCGTTAAAGCAGGGAGATGGGCAAGAGCACCAATAAAAAAAAAGTTATTAACACCTGCAATGAAATGAAAATGTTTGCTTTGGGCAGGGAAATAATAATCCTGTATTTCACTAGACTGGTATAAGATTGTATTCAGTGACGAAACAATTTTTGTACAAGGGCTTCGAACATTTGTCACTAAAAACGCTGGATCTAAATCAAGCAGTTACGCAGCGTTGAAAGCAGATGGTTTGTAGCTATTTTACACCTGATGCACCTGGCAGCTTAGTACCAGTTGTGGGAATGGTGGACTCTCAAAAATGCACTTCAATATTACAAATTAAAATTGTGCCTTTTATGTAATGAGCATTGGTATCGGCGTGTTTCAACAAGATCTTGCTCCCTGCCATACTTCTAAGCTAAAAAAAATTTAAGCTAAAAACAGCTTTGGATTGGCTTGGTAATCTCATTGAAAATTGTGGAGCACTGTGAAGGGAAGTGTGAGTAAGATGGACTGCTCAACCAAGAGAAAAATAATTGACAATGTCGTAAATGCTTGGTTTTATGAAGAAGACAAAAAAAGTATGTTCTAAATTAGTGGAATCCATGCCAAAATTGTGTACAGAATATCAATAAAGCTAAAGGAGGACATATTTGCTACTAGAATGCTATGAAATGTATGTAAGTGAAGTTATGTTAATTAAATCTATACGAAAATTTTTGTATTTGTCCCAATTAAATTGCCCAGTACTATGTATCAAAGAATCATTGTACTAACTATTTTAAAAAATAGAATTTTATAAAGTTAAAACTCTAAATTACTAGAACATCAGCAATAGGCATCAAGCATATATATGCATACAAAATTATAATAGCTTTAAATTGGGATGACATTTCATGTTGGTACACATAAATCTCACTAATATTTTTTGTAACACCATGATTGTTGCTTACTTAAACAAATAAACATAATTATTAATTTTCTCAACTTTTAATAAGTTTGAAGAAACTATTTTAAAATGAAAATGAAGAAATTTTAAACTACATTCCTTTTTTAAATACCACGTCTTGAGAATTTTATTCATGATAACGATGAATTATACAGATGTAATAATTAATTTAAAAAAAATGGTAGCATAATACCTTCCACCAAACTGTTGAGTTTGGTTAATAGATGCTTTTAGCATATCCAACAATCTAATAGCTTCATCAGCATCTTGCTTCACAATTGTTTGTCTTAAATTTAAACGAGTCTAAAAAATAGTATTAATAAATACAAAACTGTCATAAAAAATCATCAAACACTTATAATGAAGGAAATGAACTGTTTATATAGTTTTCTGGCAAAATAAAAAGCTGCTTATTTGTAAAAAAAAAAAAAAAAAAAAATAATAAGGTTATGCTACATGGAAATTTTTATATCAATGTATATACTTATAGATTATATAAATTCTTTGTTATTATACAAGGGAAAAATGCATATAACTTGTTAGAAAACTAAATGCAAGAGCAACTAAACACTATAGAAGATATGTGTTACTTCAACTTAAGATTTTGAAATAATATTTGCAGATTTATATATGAAATGTGAGTACAATAGCATGAAAAATTCTGTTTTATGCGTTTATTGTGCAATAAGATGAATTTATATAGGCCCAACTCTTTTATGCAATTTTTTTAGCCTATTTGTTCACAAAATTAATTTGTCAGAATGTTATTGATTTTTTACATTATCAAAAACAAATCATACAAAATATTTGTCAAAACTTTATAAATTATAAAAAAAAAAGTTAATAATTACATTAATTATGTTTAGTTTAAAACTAAAAATAGAAATTTATTTTCAGATTAAATGAGAAACAATTCAAAAAATTCAAAACCTGATGCAAAATAGATAATATTTAGTTAATTACAGTTAATCTTAAATATAAATTTGTATTTATTAAAAAAAATTTTTTTTAAAGCTATTTTTCAAACTACTAACCAAAGCAGTAGCCAATCGTAGAATTCCAAGAAAATGTGAAGCAAGCATTTTCTAGCAGATACGAAGGTCATGTCCGGGCTGTTGCGGTCTTCTTTTCGTATTTCAACATAAGCACTCAGTGAGATATTCAGGAATATTAGATTGAATAGTGCGACAGTAGAAAACACAGCGTTGCATCAAATTTATTGGCTTGAGGTTGGCGACAAAGCATGTGGACTTGTGTAATGTGGTCAGCTAATCTGTGGAATTTACCATAAAAATGTTTTAATTTAAAAAAGAAACAACCAGCATATGTATGTAGATTATAAATGCAAATTTCTAAATTCAGTAATTCAATACAGAAAAACATTTTACTTACTAAGAAGATCTTAAAAGTAAAATTTGAAAAATATTGCTTAAAGGTAAATTTTAGATTTTTTTTTTATTTCTTAAAATTGGAAACCTTTGAAGTAAACTGGCATATGGAGACCTAGTACAGGCTCTGAATAAAAATATCAATCCTTTACTGAGATTTTTAAGGTAAAGGATAATTTTTTATTGTAGGCATTCTGTTATTTTAATGTAGCAGTTACAGATGTCATACATAATCTTTATTGTCAGGATACTTAAAAGAGTCTTTAAAAGTGCAAAAACAACATCAATTCTTTTGAGAGAGACAGTCAGTTTAATTTAATTGCTCATTTCAAAAATGTAAGCATAAAGTTTCTAAAGAGTTCATTTTACTTATCATAAAGTATATGATCAATTTTTTTTTAAAAATGGTCAGATACGCTGAGAAAATATTGGCTATAAAATTAACAAAATTAAGGTATAATAAATTATCCGATTTTTTTTTTTTTTTTTTTTTTTTAAAGCTACAAATGTTGTAATGTGAACAAATACTTTCTGCAGAAAATGATACAGGAAAAATATGAAATGGTTTTTCTTGTGCAAATAAAATTCATTAACATGTTAGCATTAATTATACTAACACTAATAAAGCCAACTAGTTTATATAATACACAGTGAATAAAAAATGCAATAACTAAAATGAACATGTTCTTGCCAGTATAAATTTAAATATAAATTAGTAGTGATTCAAAATGCACTATACTATAATAAAAGCCAGCCAATATTTAATGAAAAGCATTTCTGTTAAAACTTCATACATATATATATACACATATTAAAAAAACACTACAAATGAATAAAATTTATTAGAAAATTAAACATACACTTTATTTTCTGTTGTATACAATAAAATATATATATTTTTAGAATTTATTACTTTATATTATACAATATATATATATACATATATATAGAGAGAGAGAGAGAGAGAGTAACAGAATATTTTCAAGATTTTCTTATCTTTTAAGTAGAATAATTTTTTTTTTTTTTTTTTTGTTATGGATGCAGGAAATTAAATATAATTTGACAGATTTCAATAAAGCAAGATGGCTAGAAAATAAACATAGAATTATTTCATTAAAACTTCTAATTTTTCAAAAAAAAAAAAAAAAAAAAAAAAAAAAAAAGTCCACACCTACGATCATTTTCCTTATCGGTTTATCTTGTATGAGCCAGAGCAAATCAAAATGTGACAACAATGCAGCTGGTAATTGGAAATTCTGTTCAATGAATAGTTTAGGATTATAGCACCCATATGCAGGATTGGCAGCTGCTAATATAGACACTCTGCATTTAAAGTGGTCAATATTCCAACCTTAAAACAAAGAAATATAGTGTTACAACAACTTATTGGATAAGTAATAGACTGCAAAGTCAATCAAATGATAAGATGTAAGGCAAATAACTTACTTTTGCTTGTAAAGAACAAATTAAGAACATCAGACAATGGAATTTGGTTATTTAAAAATACCAATAACTTGATATTTTATTTTAAATAATTCATTTATTTTTTAAGCAAATGTGAAATAATGCTTCCATAGAGCAATTAAATTTAGTTTTTTTTTAACAATAAGTAAAGAACATGCAGCATAAAAAGCATTCACACACATTTAACCATTAAAATTTAAAAATGCACAGTATGTCAGCAGTTTTTACATAGCATATGGTCAATAAACCTCTGTATTACATCAATAGGAAATGAAGTTAAAACTAATATAACATCTTAATTTATTTAAATAAGCTTTTATAATAATCATGTTATAGAAATTGTAGAAAAAAAAAAGACAATTTTCCAATTTTACTCCAAAATACACCTCTATTACTAAATACAAAAATTTTCTTAATATTTGACACTATACTTCTTAATAGGTACCACGGAATAGATTATCTAAAAAAAAATTTTTTTTTTAAACATAAAATTATTTTTTGGTTTACAAAGGCATAACATATCTCCCATAATAAAAAAATTTAATTAACACAGCAATATTTAATAGATACAATTGCTATATTAGTAACATTGTATTATATTTTTGGTAATATAAATTTTCCACATCATTTGTATTTAGATACAGCCAAACTTGTTAGCATTATTTGAAATTTCTTTGTTATAAGTTATATATTCAAACATAATTCATCAAGTGCTTATTATTATTATCATTATTATTTTTTAGTTTTCTGCACTAAAATGAATTCTAGTAAATTTGAAAATTTAAAGGAAATTAATTAACAGACGTATATAATCATTGTAGTTTCTACAGAATTCCGAATATCAATATTTAAAAAAAACACCTCTATTTTTAGAAGTTTTATTGTTACTAAACATAAAAATTTCTTTCAAATATCAATATTTAAAAAAACACCTTTCGAGAAGTTTTATTGTTACTAAACATAAATCTAGAGGGCGAAAAAAAAATTTCTACTTAATGATTAATAAAGTATTTTGATTTTAATATAATTGTATTTTTTATTCAAAAAATATTGATGTTCAAATCTTGATATTAAAATATGGACAAATTTATAATAATAAAATTATCAGAAATACATTTAATAAACTGATTTAGCACAAACATCATACATCAATGAATATAAATAAAAAAAAGTCTGATAGGTAAAGTCATTGACTGCGAAACACTTAACTGATGAAAAAATATAAAACAAACCTTTGCAATGGAAATGGTTTGCTGTTCCATAACTTCGTGAATTGCTGTTCTATCTGAATCCATCATTTTGTTAAACTCATCAATGCAGCAGATTCCTTGATCAGCCAAAACAAGAGCACCCCCTTCTAACGTCACCTCTCCAGTAACATCTTTCACGACAGAGGGAGTCAAACCTACACCATAAGAACCTCGACCTGTTGTGTACTGACCTGTACAACAATAAAGAAAATTCAGTTTTCACAATTTTGAATAAATCAGATAAAAGGCAATGAATACAGAAAGAACATTAATTATTGATATATAAATATATTATGTTATTAATTGCATTCAACAGCAGCAATGAATACTCATTTTTACAGTAATATATACTTTTTTTGAGATATGGAAAAATAAACATTTTAAAAAAGATACGATTTTCAAATGGATAACACAAGCAGTCAGAAATTTTCAGAATAGAATCACTTCCCTCTAACTGTTTGTAGAATACATAAGAGGAACATGAGATACAGTTAGGAGTAGTAGTAATTCACACAAGTTGTATTGTTAGAAATTGCTCGAAGAGAACTAATGCAGTTGCAGTTGATTAACAACATTAATTTTTCCATGGAACCCAAGATCTTTAGTATAATTGATTCTGTAAGTGGAACATAGATATATCCACCAATTTTTCTGACAAAACTTACAGAAAAGTATACAACATAAAAATAATATTTAATTACACCTATCTTATACTACTTTATTTAATAAAATTACCTTTCCTTTTTAATTACTAGCCACTGCATTTCAGAGTTTATAACTATATCTTATTATTTTACTTTTTAATGCTTCAATTATTCTTTTGTAAGAATCTTAAAACTGTGATAATTATAATTCTTGAATGAAAGCAAGATAATTTATAGTATTAACACAATATGTATACACAGCAGATTTATAATAATTTTTTAAATTTGGAAACCTTGGCTCCTAACTAAGATTTTCTTGAATATCTCAACAACTTTTCAACACACACACAATAATAATAATAATAATAAATAAATAAATAAATAAAATAATAATAAAATAATATCTTAAGGATTGATAACACTATAGAAAGACATCCTATAAAAATTAAGCATGCCATAATTAATTTTTAAAATGGTTTTTCTTTTAAATAACACCAAAGATTTTACTATAAGTATACTTTTAATTTTTTTTTTTCGATTGGTGGAAGGAAAAAAAAATCCCACATTAGCAAACACAAAATATTATTCATTAAGTTCATTTGACCCGTTATTTTCCAGTAAAAAATATGGGAAAAAAAAAATTATAAACTAATTTCATTAAACAGAATCGATTGCATTAAAATTTTGTGTTCTGTAATGGAAAAATTTTGAGTTAGTGGCTAATTAATTCCATTGCACTATAAATTAGTTATTTTTAAGCCATTTTAAACTATCAATATATGTGAATGTCTAATGATAAAAAAAATAAAATTATTAAGTGTCTCATTTATTTTTATGAAACAACAATCACAAACCTTGATGTAAAAATGAAGGCTGGAACTTTAGTAATGATAATTGTGACTTGATGCAAGCAATAGTTTGTATAAAAATTACAAATGGTGTGGAAATTAAAAAATACAACATTATCTGTCAAGTTTCTAGCTCTTTTAAATACCTTTAATTCTTGGCTTGATTCCTCAATGATATTGCAATGCATTTTGACATTTCATTTTAAACTAACACTATTGTTTTTTTTAAAGGCAACACAAAATATAACAATAATATGCTATTTCTCTTTATCTACTGGGCATTCAGTGTTTAGTTCAAATGTATGATATTTCTATAATGGTGCTGACAGTATAAGAACTTCAAGTGGAATAAATCACAAAAGGGAATCATAGGAGTTTCCTTATTTAATCATTTTTAAGCAGCTAAAAGAAATTGGAGGATGATTTCAAATATAATAAAACCACTGCCAAGCCTTTTCCTCTTCTACAGCCAAAATTTTTGTACAAATTTTGCAAGTATTACGTTACCAAGCAAATTATTTTAGTTTTTGCAATGCTTTTAAATGTTGAAAATCAAAAGAACTTTCTTGCTAACACAATATATACTTAAAAAAAGTAGTTTTCTTACTTAATTAAATCAATTAAACTAGTAATAGATGTTGGGCATAATGCTTTAGAGATTTGATGTATGTTTTTTTAAAAATAAAATTTTAATAAAAAATAATTAATTTAAAAATAAATTTTAAATAAAAAAATAAATAATAATATATATATATATTTTTTTTTGTTAAAAAATTAATATTATAATTCCTTTTTATGTACTCATTCTAACATTTAGATATATTTTTAAAAAAGACTGATACAAACTTTTAAGAAAATAATTAAGTAAATGCATTTAACAATTATATAATATTGAAATACAAAATTCAAGAACAAATAATACTCACTTCTTGGTGCCAAATGATCAATGAAGGATAAAAGTTGTGCTTTAACAACTCCGGGATCTCCCATTAAGCATATATTGATGTTATCTTTGAAGGAAAAATAAAATAATTTCAAAAGATTGTATGCATAATTTGATATTAATTAATTCATATAATAATAATTGAATGTTGATTAAATAATAATTAAATTGACTCCAAAATCAATTTTACTTTAAATTAGTGCATTTCCCTCGTATACATAATTGTAATCGAGTTCTATGTTTTATAAACCAAAATATAACAAGAAAACTTTAAAATAATTTATTGATGTGTGTGTTACACACACAGAAGTCCTATAAATATGTATAAAATGTGTTACTTATACATATATATAAGACTTGAAAGAAATTATAAACATAATAAAATGTATAAACCGGTATGTGCATAAAATTTAATTAAGATATAAATATATTATAATAAATTTTGTATGGTTAAAATTACAATAAGTGCTAAAAATGTACATAACAGGCTGCTTGATATATTTTATATTTAATTTCTTAAAATTAATTAATATCTAATTATAATTTAACAATAAAATTATGACAAAATTCTATTATATAAAAACTGGAAATGATGAATATTAAAACTATAACTTTTTAACTTGGAAATATATATATAAAACCTTTATGGCATTCAACTGATATTTACCTATTATTTTCATGCCCTTTGGATTTCTATCAATACTTCTTTAACATCATGGTGACCAAAAATTTCAGGTGAAATACTGTTATCTATTATATCATAATTGTAAGTATCTGAAAAGGGGAAAAAAATATTATTTTTAAAAACATTAAAAATAGCTTGCTCACGATACGTGATTCTGTATACAAGAATAAATTAATTTTTTCAATACTTAAATTAAACTTTCTTACCAGCAAGTTACAAACAATAAATAAAACAGCACACTTTTAAATATAGATATTATTTACATCCATTTAGATAAGATTTTTATGATCAACAAAATTTTTAATAATAACTTCATACATCTTAATTGTACGTACATATAATAAAGTAACAAATTTCAGTTCTTAAAATTAAAATGTGTACGTAATAAGAAATAAAATCTATTTTGCTTTTAAGAAAAAGTTCTGGCTATTCTTTCCTTACAAACTCATACACACTTGAACAAAGAAACTAACAAATAAACATACCTTTATTATATAGCAAAATTATTTGTTTTGTACAATAGAATTTAATGTATATGATTAAAAAAATTAACATTAATTCTACAAATTCAAATATTTTCAATTTTTCTTCCTTGAAAAATTGAATTCCTTTCTTTCTTCCCTCCCTTCCTCTTTTCTTCATTAAAAAAATTATAAATATTTTGTAGTCTCTGTTGTGAATATTTTTATTTTTAAAAATTTAGTCAGAAAAGCTAATACATTATTGAATGTATTTATGCAGCTTCACAATAGTCTTTTGTTTCTAGAATAAAGTTTGCGTTTTAAACACCTTTGTTATGTGTCTTTCATGTAATTGTGAATACTACTAAATTTACTTACATTATGTTTTATTATTATTAGATTAATATATGTACAGAATAAGAGGTATTATTAAAATTTCCACAATAAGGAATTTTAATGCCCAGATATACAAGAATTGATTATTTATTTTATTAAGACGAATTAATTTAATTATTTTATTTTAAATGATTCAATGTAAAAAAACAAAATGTATTATTCATCATGATTGGCCGTCTGCCTGTTGTCAGATTTCGAAACATGAGATGTCTTCTTTTTCACAGGGTAGAGTTGTCAGCCCAACAGTCCTGTTAGACTGGGACATACAGTTTAAAGTGGATTCCAAACCACAACAAACATCCATGGCATCGCTGGGACTCGAACCCAAAACCTGTGGTACTGAGTGCCAGAGCGCTAGCCACTCAGGCCCAAAATATATTATTAGCAAATGAAATAATTAAATTACATTAAATAATCTTGTAGTTCTTTATAATATATAATAATTAAATTATTTTAAGATCAAATTCTTGTATCTCGACAATTTATATAATTTTTTTAAATCTTGTATAATACAAATTACATACATTAAGGAATCATAACAAAATGTAACATAATTATAACTATGTTTTTCCAAAAATTATAATTGCTTATAATAAATGAAAATTTAATAAAGCTGTCTTCATGGTTGTTTTGATTTTATAAGTAAATAGGAATAAAAAAACACTTAATAATTATAAAAAATATATATATTCCTTAACAATATCGATTTTGTCAATAAATTTGAGCCATATAAGTTTTTTCAAAAAGCTATATTCATAATAAAATATTATAAAAAACCACTTACTCATAATTTTTGCTTTCAATTTTATGCATTATTGCTTATTCAACAATCTGCATCAATTTTCAAACTAGAATATGGTTAAATAAAATACTCCTAATTTCCAAATATAAGTCGAAAGTGCATTTTTTCCTCAAAAACTTTACACAAAGTTCAAAGCCCATTATAAAACACCCAAAATGGAGAGTGAAGGGGAATTCTTGTAACATTCAAGCAAGTCACCATAAACCAAGAATATTGCCAAGCTAGTGAAACAAGTAGAATATTTTCCAATCAAATAGCTGTAAAGTAAAAAATGCCAGACATCATCAACTATAATTATAATTCTGTTAAAGTAATTTTCTTTTTTATTTTTATGTGCTAATTATTTATAACATTCTTTTATTATTTTTGGTGTACAGTTTTGCATTCTCCCATTAGCTGGGGTTTATATTTTGTCAATATCAGATTTTTTGTTCTGGTGACAATGTAATAAATCCAGCAATTTCACAATTTTGAAAATAAAACAATTCATTCACGTCATTTAAAAGTATTTTTATAAACTTTCGGAATATAAACTTGCTATATTTAATGATTTATTGCTTGTGCCCAGCTAATGCAAAAGTATGTACATTTTTTACAAGAACAATAGATCCATATTTAAGCCAATCTCTTTTATTTAGCTTTAGGAAAAAGTTCTAAAAAATCTCATCTTATATCAGAGATAGAAAGCAAATAAATATTTTTGCATTGAAGTGTTCGAAGAAAACTTGCACTTTTATAATAAACCTGATTCTTACAAAATAGTATTAAAAAAAGACTGACAAGAAAAACATAAGCATTAAAAAAAATCAATATTTTCTTTGGCTTTCACAGAATCTATAAAGATTCATTTTTTGGAATAAAAATAAGTATTTTAAGATATGCTTTTGAAAACCAATACTCTCTGAATGGCACAAATTTGATTTAATTAAAATTAATAGTACTCAAACTATATTCTGTGGAAACCTAATTTCCACACAACCTCAAAACATAATCCCTAATCTGTTGTAGTTTTTGTAATAGTATTTGCTGTATTTTAAAAATAATAAAATTAATACAATTGCTATTCTACACTAGATTTTTTTGAATTAATTTTTTAAATGAAAACAGGCTCCATTAAATATTGTAATACTTAAAAATAGAGCAGTTTCAGAAGCTTCATTAAAAAGTTTCGGGATTTGTTCTAAATAAAATGACTACCTACTTCATAAAATAAAGGAAATAAGGTTTAAAAAAAAAATTGCTATTAAAACTAGATCTCACAAAAATTAGGAAAACATTTAAAAATAAGACTTACATTAATTTATACATATTTTTAACATACACAATTGTAATCTTTTATGTGTCATTAAGTTAATTTCAGTGCCCATTATAATATTAAAATTTAACTAAAATTAAATTAATCTATTTTAAATCTCAATAAAGTAATGCTTTCTATTATTAGAAAAAGCATAAAAAATCATTAACTTTATCATTTAATAAATAAGACTTAATATAATTTTTTTATATGTGCACAACACATGCACACATAAAGTTTAGCAACTCACAAGTTCTTGGATTTTGATTTTTTGAAACTTGATAAACTTTGAACCACGAGTCTGCAAATACAGTCTTCCTCCAGATTTCTGTAGTCGACAGATTTCACTTTCACAGTTAGTAAGTGGCATGAATAACATAGAATTAACCTAAAATTAAAAAACATTTCTTTATTGTATTCATATATCTTATAAAAAGTATAAATAATATTTTTAATGACAGAATATAGGTTTATAGTCTAAATAAATAATGCCATAATTAATGCTATTCATTAACAATTTTTAATAGAATCTTTTAAACATATTTACAAAATGAAAAATACAACTATACATAATTTATAATATTTTTAAAAAATTGAAAAACAAACACAACACTTCACATAAACGCAATAATTAAAATCAAAATTGTTTGAAATGTAAAGAAAGCTATAGCATGAAAAACATTAGTTATACATCATATTTAAAATATACAATGACTTATATTAATATTATAAGCCTGATAAATAAAATGTTTTATTTTTATATGAATAAATTTGTATAACTCAACGTTCATTCAAATTGATAAGAAACATATAAGAAAAATTCTCACATTTATTAATTGCTCTTTATAAACATAAAATAAAATTATCAATTCTTAAGATAAAAATCAATAAAATCCTAAACAATTTTATAATTTTTAATTTCCAAATTATTATTGAATTCATCTATCTTATATTATTTATTTTGATATGACTAAATAAGTTAATTTTTTGACCTAATAAATTAAATTTTGTTCCATGTCCTCCATTAAAATAATAAAATTTGTTTTTGTGAACAGGTTTCTTTAAAAAATAATTTTAAATTGATATTCATTAAGAAAATAATCATAGGAAAAAATTAAATTATTTTCTTACAGGATGTATGGTTAAGGAAATTCAATATAGAAGAAATTAATTTTAAGAAATGATATACATTTTAATACCTTTCTAATAATGCATTACTTCAGTAAAAATTGCAACTGAAAGCATGTCAAATTTCAAAAAGTATAACATAACTTATTTTTGCCATACAGATTTGCTTAGAAAATACTTAAAATGGTAACAACTAGAATCCAAATTAGAGTGCTAATAATGTGATACAGTTCCATGTATCGAAAACAAATTTAGGGCAATTGTTGCTCTCTTATTTGGAATGCATGTTTCTATTGCCCAGAAAAGGAACGTCTCGAAAGCATAAATTGTTAAAGTTTTAGCATAGAGGAAGATAGCTGAAAATCCCTACACCCAAACACCTCAATAAAAAATGCTTTTTATGAAAAAATACACTTTTTTTTTTTTTTTTTTTTTCAAATAAAAGTAAAAGATAAAAATGTTAATAAGAAAGAATAAGACAGTGTACTCAATAAATAAATTGTATTGGAAGTCGGAATGTTTTAATAGCATATTTTTTTTCATTACAAATGCAATTTTCTCATAAAAGTGATTTTCTAATTTGCATGCACCTTTTCTACAAAACTATTGCATGCATAATTTTAATTTTTCAGCTAGAAATGTCTTATGTACTATAATATACTAAAATGAGCTTTTACTAGCATCCAATTTAACTATATATATATATATATATACACACACACACATAAAAGCCAATTTCAAATTCTAAGTCGTTTCTGGTTAAAGTTAAAATAACAATAAAATAGTTATATTAACAATTTCCCAAATGCTAATTTCAATATATTATAGAATATACATTTACACATAAAAATGCCATTTTAACATTGCCTGTATTGGAGGTATTAAACTACGATTGTATATCTATAAAATTGACTATGGCTACATACATGTAAAATAAAGTATTACTGTTATAGAAAAAGTTTTGCAATACATATTTCCCTTTTTAATATGAAAATTTATATGAAAATGAAGGAAACAGAAATTTTTGTTTAACACATTAAAATTATTCCTGAAAATAGTACTTACAAAAATTTAATTGAAAAATTAATTTTCAATTCATTAACAACAACTATTACTTTCAGTTTTACAAGCAAATTATTCTTTTAATAAGAACATTTGAATATAATCCTATAATTAGATATTTTTTTTATAAAAACGTTTCACGACTCCCTCATGGATAGTAACACAAATCCATGATTGCCAATGTGTGTCGGCTTGTTCCAATGCAAATGAGATTGTACACATTGGTAAGATTGAGATTCTTCTTTAAGATTGCGCACATAGGATTTAACAAACTTGTTTTGTAATTATATCTAATAAATTAAGATTTCTATTTTGCTTGTTTGCATGCACAGCATTTTCACCCATATGTTCCTATCCAAAATTTATAAAACTATGCTAGTCCCATTTTATAAAAACTTGCTGGAATTTGTTCAAAATAACTACGTGTACATATATACATAATTTTTTTATACATATATATAAAATTTTAAAAAAGAAAATTAAAAAAAAGAATACTACATTCTAAAACTTTTTATAAGATACATAATAATCAGGAATATCAGTAAAAATATTTTTTAAAACATAAAAAAATGTTAAACTATGGTAAAAATTAAAAAAATTTATGATCAATGTCTTAAAATAAAGATTGATAAATTGAAATATTTTGCTTAATTTTCAGACTTTTAAAACTAAATTTTGTTTTATGTTAACTTTTAAACCTTATATTTTAAAGCAAGTGGTAGAGGTAAAAATCTAAGATAAAAAAATATAATTTAAAAAAATTCAGTAATGTTCGAATATTTTAATATTAAAAATAATACATACAGTTTTGAATGTTTCAGCACCACACTGATCACGAGTATAAGTTGAAACTACAAGCATGTAACATTATTATAATTTAAAGCTTAAGAGCCATTTTTGCAATAAAAATTTTGAAAGGATAAGTTAAGGGAGATTGAGAAACATTTAATACATTTCATCCAATAAAAGTGTTTAATGAAATTATGTTAACAAAAATAATTTAACTGAAACAGAATTAATGCGAAAATTTCTATCATTTTTCTCATAAATTTTATACAATAATAAACATCGTTAGAAAAAATTACATAATAATTTTATAAAACATATAAAGCCTCAATACATATAAATAATTGTATTTAAATACGTAAACAAAATTTCATATTTGGATTCGTCTAAATGATAAAAATCGATTGATAAATATTAATCGATCTAAAATATCATAAAAAAACGTTAGTTCTAAAATAGAATAAAAAAAGTTCCTCAAAGGATTATTCTATTTCATCACGAACACAATGAAAGCAAGTATTCTGTTTTCAGCTGAAATATTGTTAAAATTAAAAAAAAAGCAATTTTCGATGCATATTTCTTTAATATTAGAATAATTAAAAGAAAAAAATTAAAATAATTAAGATTGATAAAAAATAATTAAAAATAAATTTTAATACGTCATTTTCAATAAAAATTTTCTAATTCTTAAAACATTTCAGCAAAAAAACCCATTCGGATAAAGTATATTCAAAAACAATTTAAAATAAACAAATAAACTTTTAATCCACAAATTATTAAAAATGACAATTAAAAAAATGTATTATAACATAATATATATATATATATATATAATTTATTTAGTTTGCATTTCATATATAAATTTATTCGAAAAATAAATCGTCTGCCAAACTTATTCCAAATTTATTTTTCACTTGAATTAAAAAGCAAACGATAACATTCAAATCCAATTTCATTTGACCTATTATCGCCGCCATATTTTGTGAAAAGCATAATGCTTTCGAAATTAGATAAAATGAATGAAAATTCAGACAGGAATAAAAATGTGAATTTCACTTCGGATGCTTGGACGGCACTCAGTGAATACGAAAAAAGACGCTTTGAAAATGTCCAAAAAAATTTCGAAATTCTAAAAGCCAGTGGTATGTAGAATGGGACATTATTTAAAGAATACAATTATGTTAATATAGCATTGTTAAATTCAATATTTTTGTGTCTTAGATAAATTGTAAGCTTTCTCATATTTATTTTTAATTGATGATTCTGATAACAGATTCCAGAACAATATTTATGTTATTGTTCAAGAATCTGTTGTATTTTGATTTCCTTGTTGATAGTTGTTCTTACTGAAATTCTAATGAATTAACAAAAAAAAAACTGTTTAATAATAAATCTATTTATAATATCTTAATAAATAACTGAATAAAATCTAAAATCGTGTAATTTTTTAAATATATTGTTTAAATTGAATCGCTAAATCCAGAAAAATTCCTTTATGATATTCGAAATTATATTTCTTATTTAGTTTAACATACTTTTCTATAGAATAGGAAATATTTTTTGATTAAAATTAAAAGAATCATATGACTATTTATTGTATGAGATTATTTTTATTGATATTTACAGAAATTATTTTTATAGCATTTGTTGAATTTTATTATATAACAAACATTCTTCCTTATTCTAAAAAACATACATAATGTTTTCGAATATTAAAAAAAAAACCAAAGAATATTGATTCAGTTTATTTAAAAAACGTATTATTCTTTGAATTCAGTCTAAAAATAAAATAACATTTAAAGACTAATATTAAAAAAAAAATTTACCTAATTAGAATAAGTTAGAAATTATTACACGTAAATTTTCAAAAGAAATTATGTTCTAAGCATAATCAAACAATTTTTTATTTTAACAAATAGGAATTTTTTGTTTATTTATTTTTGACGCGCTTACATGCCAACATGTTTTATTTGTGTTTCGCTATTAATTCTTTTTTAATAATTTAACATGTAAGACTAAAATGTAAATCAAATGCTTCACCCATTATAAATGGTAGCTGATTTTGATTTCCTTTTTTTTTTCATGTATTTTTGTCTATTTCGTTGGATTTTTTTTTTTTTTTTTAACAGCAGCAGATTTTTTTTCAAGCAATGAAAATATTTCAATTATTGATTCAATTAATTTATTTCATTTATTCAATAATTATTCTCAACGTTTTCTAACAAGTTATTTTTGTAATAATTTCTTATAAGTAATTTAGCAACGATAAATTTTTTCAACTTATGTTAGAACTACCTCTGCAAAATAGATTATAAAAAAGATATTAAAAGGAAGATCGGTACTTATATAATTATTAATTTTTTTTTCAATTTTATTTTTAAAAAAGCTTTATTTTTTATAAAATCTTATAAATTGTTTTTTAACTTCTGCCTACATTTTTTCATTCAGATTGCCTATTTTGTTTTTAATGAAATTTTTTTAAAAAAATGGATATTGTATCTATAATTTTATGAAGAAAAAATGCTTGTTTTTCCAGTTTGCGTAACTTCTGTCGACTACTTCATTAAACGTTGTGGCTCTGATTGGATGGCTTTATTTTATTTATTAAGTGAAATTTTATAAAAAATTACATTAATGCTTATAATGTATGAAATGCGATTGTTTTTGTTTAATGATATTGGAAAAATCTGATTGGCCTCTGATAATGCAATTCGAAGATTTGATACTAACTCTACTTTGCATACTTTAGCAACTACAACGCATGCTGCAAACGAGGAAAATCAACGGAGATTATGATAAGTGTAAAGCAGCATCTTGCATTCGGTAATCGCCTACCTGGTGCTAGTTGTCAGTGTTCTCTATCATATGATATGCAAATATAGGGCAGATACACTATATATATATATATATATATATATATATATATATATAATTATGCACAGTAGTAATGTGTGCTCGTTTCGTTCGTTTTCAGGAATCACGCCCAAAATGCCAGAATTTTTGATGAGGAAGTTTAAACGCCCTCAATCCAAACGACTCAAAATGGATGCTGATTCTGCACAGCCAAAAGGTGAGATTAAACAAATAAATGAAAACTTTCCTGTATACACTTACATTTTAAGACTGATACATTAATTTATAATTCAGAAATTTAAAAAAAATTATTATGATTCTTTTTTACGCTCATATTTAGCTGTAAATAATAAATGTATCTTCTACTGCTGTTTCCTTCATTTATTAAAAATATTGCGACAAAAACTTTTTACAGTTTTGTTTCGATAATTTTTAACGTATTATATTAAAAATAGTAAGAGAATTTGAATATTTATTTACCGAAAACAAAAAATACTTTGGTAATTCCGTAGTAATAAAAGAAAACAATACTCCAAGGAATGTAATATAGTGACTTACAAGAATTTTTGCACGATGTTTTTTCATTTTTGTATCAATAAAAAATAGAAATAATTAAAGATTTCAAAGGATTTCTACATGAAAAGGACATTTTAATATCTTTAAAAAAAGTATGCTTTGTACAACTGAGATTTTTTCAAATTTTGTAAAATTTGAAAAAGAATATTTTAAAGACGACATAAATGTAACAAAAATTTAGCATATGATTTATAAACGCTTTAAATTGGTTGGTACATTTTAAAATTTGGGAATTACAATTTTCATTCAAACACAGCTTCTTGTATTAAATGAAATTTTCTGTTTAATGTGTTAAATTGTTTCTATGTAATATTTATTTCCGTAATTAGAATAATCAAGATCGATGAGTAAATCAATCCTATATCTTGGAATAAGTGAATTCTCTTTCAGAAAACAAGTTCAAATTCAACGAGTTTTATGAACACCTTTTATTCTTTTTGTTAGTGATTCTAAGTAATTTTAAGTAAATTTTGTTGAAAATTTCATGCATTACAGATTTTAGCTGCAGCTGTGATGAAATAACAAGTTTTTGAGAAATCTATTTTCGAATTCTAGTTAATTATCTGCTATTGGATTCAAATAGGATGATGGAAAATCTTAGTGGCTTCTTTCCAACTGTTAAAAGAGTTCCAACCCTTCAAGGCATTAAGCTTGAGATTGTTAGCCTGATAAAATTTCGAGTCTCTCTGTAGATAGAAATTTTCTTTCGATTGTTTTAAAATATCAGTATATATTAACACTGATGAACGATGCCAATTATACATTTCATTTCACCTAATTCAGGATATAATTCGCATTCAATTAATTAATACAAAATAATTTAAGTTAATTATTAATTAAAAATTTAATTAATAAAAAGAATTTTTAACTAAATTAATCGTTCTTTATTGAAAAACTAAGAACGCTAACATTCTCTAAGAACAATATTATTATTATTATTATTTGATGTTAAGAAATTTTTTTTTATGTAAAAACAAATATAATATTTTTCTTTTTTTTGCATCGCATTCTTAATTTGTTATAGTTTTCGGAACGAAATATGCTTTAGACGTTCCTGCGCAAAAGACGCACTTCAAACTGTTCGGAGTTCCCCAGCAGACGGCTCCCAGAAACAGAAAATGCAAGCAAGGTTGAGAAGCTTCGTTCTAACTCTACTATGAATATTTTCCTCATTTTTGTTTCAACGAACATATTTTTTAAAAGAAATGCTTCATTTTTTTAGGGGCCTCCAATGATCTCATTCCATTTCTGAAACAAAAAAACACTTCTCCGAAAAACGTAAGATATTTTTGATGTCTTCCTAGTTTATGATTTGATTCTTACAGCATGCGTTTGTAAAAAACTGCATACTGAATGATATCAGTAAAAAAGGAAAATGTTAAATTAATTAAAATATCAAATTCTTAAAAAATATTCCATCTCTTAAAGATTAAATTAGCAAAATATTAACCGCAGTATTTCAGCATATAATCAATGCCTTCTTTTCAATCTTTTTTTTTATTTTTTTCCTCTCAACGCTTAAGATTTTTAACAGTGTTGCTATGAAACAATATATAAATATGCATTTTTACTTTGATATCTTTAATATTATAATTGTAAAAATGTATTTTGCTAAAATTGGAGTCGATAAAATTTTGAAATATAAGCTCAACATAAATAATATTAGAGAGTTTTTGCATACCGTACGTTAGTTACCGTAGGACGTCCGTTTATGTTTCCTATGAGCATGCGCGCTAGGGAGAAAAAGCTAACGGACGTCCTACGGTAACTAACGTACGGTATGCAAAAACTCTCTAATAATAAACTCATTGTTTCATCAATTGAGACAATTTAATGAGTTAACATTATCTTTTATGATGCAAAGGTCTCGACTATCTTGGATCTTAATAATAATACTACTACGCCACTCCACATCACTGTGCCTAGAGCTGAGTTGGCCCTTTACAGTTTGGGAATGATGTGGGTGAAAAGTCTGGTTGGCCACTGTGAAGCTCTACGGTATATGAGACCGGGACCCACGGTTTAAAGTGGATTCCGAACCACTACAAACATCCATGACATCCGAAACCTGTGGTACTGAGCGGCAGCCACTCTGCCATCAAGCCCCGGATCTTAATATTGTAAATGATGACAGTTATACCACGGCAACAAAAAATCTAAATTGTTAAAAAAAGATCGGATTAAAGGAAGACAAATAAATGCAAGCCATAAAATATTTGACTTCGTATAGAGTGCCAATATGTTACATTTCTTAAAAGAATGAAAGTGTAAAATTCATAATTAATTACGTAATTATTTAACTCTTATTAAAAATTAATAGTACTTTAAATTAAATATTAAATGTATATTATGAAATATCAGCTTAAAAATTCATTACTATTATTACTATTAAATTCATTAGTTTATTTGTTTGTAGTATCACCTCGCGTCAGCCCACAGACTTATTAGACAGGCTAGTACGTTTAAGAAAAGTAAAATGTGATTACAGATAGATTTGTAACTTCAATGCACCAAAAATTATTATTTCTAAAGAATAATCAATATAGTAATACTTTTGTGAATGTCTGTCATCTTAAATAAGTTCAAGGATCTTGTAGTATTTGAGGATATTTCATACAGGAACAGATGATTGCACCCACGGTCAGCCTTCGCAATGCAAACCCTAAAGAATTCGCTCAAGCACTCCTGGGCTCTGCGCAGAACATTCTGAAACTGTTGGAAGAGAAGATGCAAAAGAACTCCCCTTACCCTATAAAAGATTTGCTGCTTCCATACACAAAATGTAAAGAACATTTTTTTTTTCTTGATCTATAAACAAATTTAGTTAGTATTTTGAAATATTAATTGCGCCTTTTTTATTATTTATTTATTTATTTTGCTATAACTCGTTTTTTCCCTTTCTCCAGTCTTGCCAGGCGAATCGCAGAAAGGGCGCTACCCGAAACGCAACATCCAACGAAAGTGCTACAAGGAAGAAAACGTTCCCGACCAAGACGAATATCTGCGTAAGTGAAACAAATTCTATTAATGGATGTTAAGCTTTCAAAGCATTCGAAAGCATTGGTCAATCACTGACAGTTATAAATTAAAATTAATACGTTTTAACACTACAATTAAAGATATCTGTTAGTGAAACTAAAATAATTATTTCAGTTAAAAATTAAGATAACCTAAAGGAAATTGAAAATAATGCTTAAAATATGAACAATTTTCATATTTTGCATTGTAGAAGTTTATAGGCAAATATTAAACAAATATTTTTTGCAGATTGCGACGTTTGCAATGGAGAATATGAGGGAGTGTGTCCAGTGCACGGTCCTATGCTGCTCGTGTGCGACACAAAGGTACTGTAAATATGATATAAATAATTAATAATGTATAAAAAATAAGTCAGTTTCAGCAAATAATAAAAATGTGTCTTTTTTTTTATATATATATATAGGTCTCAATTTAAATGCATTTTCATTTTCTTAATTATTGTTGTTAACGTGCTAAAATTTCCAAACAGAAGTAATTCCAACATGTATTTAAAAGATTGATAATCACTTACAAAAGAATAGCATTGATTTTATTTACTTTTTCATCGTAATTAGCAACATTACACAATACTTTCAGTGGCTAATAAATCGTCATGTTTTGCAGGTCCGCAAAGACGACCCCCAAAAGGCCAGGAAATCTCTCCCTCTAACATTGTCCATCGGCTTCTCGAGCATCAAGGGAGCGGGACTCGGGGTGTGGACGGAGATGCCCCTGGTGGCGGGGGTGGTGTTCGGCCCCTACAAGGGCAAGGTGGTCAAGAAGGGTGGAGCAGGAGTGAAGGAGAGCGGCTACGCGTGGCAGGTGCGCCGGGAGACGAAGACGTCCCTCTACGTGGAAGGGGTGGACGAAGGGAGCTCCAACTGGATGCGGTACGTGAACTACGCCGACAGCGAGGAGTGGCAGAACGTGGTGGCCTTCCAATACAAGGGTGCCATCTACTACAGGACCTACAAGCCGGTGCTGCCCTACACGGAGATTCTGGTGTGGTACGGGAGCGAGTACGCCTCCCACCTGGGCATAGACGTCAGGCAGAAAAAGCTCCTCCCTCCCCCGAGTAAGTCGACCTGCGACTGTAAGATACAAACTGCTTGCATGTTTAATATTTTCATTATAATTTCCATTTCAAGTACATTTTATTAAATAATAATTAATCATTGCTGCAGTCACATAAAAATAATATTGAGGGCTCTCTATAACTGTGATTTATTCTTTGCGATGATTCCCTTTTAAAATAATTTTTGTTTAAATGAATTATGAAACTTGGAATATTTTCTTATAAAAATATAATTTTATGTATAAATAATAAATGTATAAAAAATAGGTCTGAGTTTTTTTAAAGAAAAATAATCAATTAAAACCAAATTAAATTCAACGCATATTAACTTATATAATATTGGAAAATAAGATGTCGTATACATCGGACACCTTTAGTTTGAAATCCTTAGCCGCTGATACGTAGCATATTCAGCATTGTCTAGAACGCGCCACGGTGTTCTTTTACACATTTCCTACAAATTGGAACGAATAGATTCCGGACTGAGGTTTCTGCACATTTCTTCAAAATCATAAGAAAAATAAAATAAAAATGCATTTAAGGGAAGAAATCCCTTGTTAGATTTGTTTCATTTTTAAAATTTTTACTAAACCGTAAATGGTAATTACTATCAGAAATAATAATTTCACCTACTCACATAATGTAAAAAAACTCCTCACAAAGTATGGCTTTTAAAAATATTATTTTATTCTTCACATTAATGCATCATCATTATTAATATGTAGGATTACTATGTTATTCAGCATCTATTGATTTTTTTTTAAATAATGTTTTGTTCCGCATTGGAATGAATAATATTACCATTATTATATTTAGCACATGAATAAATTGTTTTACAAAAATAAATAAAAATAATAAACTATCAACTAAATTTCTTTCATATTTTATTTTAGAATTACTCACATCGAGCGTTTGATTCAATTGTTCTAAATTGCGATTTACAAATAAAAATTATCGATAACTATAAAGAAAATGAACAAAATTGTGAGTTGTTGCCATTTTTACTCCCAGAGGAGCCTCCAATCACATTGCAGTATTTCGGTGACATCATGGAAGGAAAAATAAGTGTACTATATTTGGCAATATTCGCGTTTTGAGCTAAATATGATATTGCATTTCCTGTTCGTCGTTCATTTGCATTTTGTATTACCTACTGTTCGTTGTGTTTTCGTGTTTTTACAATGAATCATTCAATTGATTCTTATTTTTCTAATTTTAAATAAAATTGACTCTTGCCTTTTATTATTTTAATTACTTTTTTCGGAAATTTCATGATGAAAAAAAGGCATAATTATTAAAATGTAAAACTATTTTCTGTTATTAAAATAACATTTTTTTTTTTTTATTTTTTTTTTTTGCTTATATTTTTTATAAACTCATTCTTTTAAATATTGCATTAAAAACTGTTAATTCTTTTTTCCTTCCTTTTCTATCATGTATGAAAACTGATTCTTTTAATAATTATGAATTTTAACTTGTATTTTGCAATTTTTATTGATTGTGTTATCATAATTAAATTTGTATATGAATAATGTCAATGTTTTAATTTTTTATCAAGGAAATATTTCTTATATAATGAATTGTAGAATAATTGAAGTATCAAAATAAGTATTCATTATGGCAAAGGATATTATTTGTATGTCCTTGTTCATTTTGTTTACTTTTGCTGATTATATCCCCTCCACATTTATCGTCCATGGAATAAGTATTAAGATAATGAAAATGATTGTTTAAAATGATATTAATTTTAATTAATTATGTTGAGTGCCCTCTGAAACAATTATATATAATAATATATAAATATGTATCTGTTCCCTATTACATATTATTAATATTAATATTATTATACAGATTTTAAATTATCTAAATAAGATATCTATTTAATATATATCATATTATTATATAATAAGGTACGATTTACGATTGATTTCACAATTCTCGTAACTCTCACATGTGCTTGGTACAAGGGAACGAATAAATTTAAATGAGAAAGAAAGGGTATAACGGAAGCTCGACATTTTTAATTCAAAATATATAAGAATTAAAAAAATATAAGAAGTTAATTAGTTTTATTAAGTTAGTTTTATAATAAAAGCTAAAACAATATTAAAAATATATAGTAAGGTACTGAAAAATATTTCCTGTTAATATTTTTAAAAAAAATACTCAAAATTATTCCATTTTTTTAATAAAACAATATTATCAAATACATTAAAATGCAAGCATATTACTATATATAATTATTGAGACTTGAAAATACTCTGTAAAGCATTATAGAAATTTTGGAAGTGCCACTATAAGAAAAATTTATTAGCATAGAAAATCTGAACAAATATATTTTATTGAAACTTTTCGTGCCCTCCTATAGATGAGAGTATTTTGCTATAAAGAACTTAACATATCAATACAAGGATCAAAGGAGAAATAACAAGATATGAACTAGAAACATGATCAATTTTGCATAGCAAGAGCGATAGCGGTCTTCGCTACACGTAATTTATCATGTGCATCGTAGAAACACCGTCAAACAAAACCATGATAACGTGCTTAAAATTGAAACGTTATATGATAAGTGTTTCATATTTAGGGCCCTCAAAAACCTGAAATGATAGAAAGAAATTGTGCATGAATGTTCATAACTTGCATCTACGAAATTAAAAAACACAAATATCAAAAGGCATTGCATTTGTATATCAAGAACACAGATTATTTATACACATTAATAGGAGCGAAACAAGTTGTTCCAGGAAATCAATGAATTAAAAAAAAATACTTTTTAAAAATAAAATAATTGTAACATCCTAAATATGTATAGATATCATGCGTTGCATCTTTAGATAAATTTGTTGAAAATCAACTTACAAATGGAAGAAAAAATGTCAAAACAAGTAACACATCCTTTACTGAATTTTAGTTTTATAATGCAAGTCGTTCATCTTTATCATTGGATGTATATATGCATAATATGAAGTTTTTAATGTAAAAGTTTTATGGTGAAATTTTAAGTAACATTACAAAACGTTGCATTAATGGCAAGTAAAGAAAATTCTTCTCTTTCAAATTTCCAATGTCATACACTTTATTATATATATATATATATATATATATATATATTGTCTATTTTACTCAAATTGTTATAGTTCAAATCCAGTGAAATATGATTATATTTTTAAAGGATTACAATTTTTGATATTTAATAAAAAGAATTTCCTTATTTTATTATTAACCATTTTACTATTATTAACCGAATCCAGGGCCGGATTTAGATGAAAAGAGGCCCTAGGCTATTTCACTTAGGAGGCCCTTTCACCTCCCATTTTTAAGTTTGTAAATTACATAAGAGATAATAAAATACATCATTACTGTGAGATATGTCAACATGTTAAATGAAACATGTTGTGATTGGTACTAATCTTTATAAAAAATGTGGCACAAAAAAAAAAGTCGAGAACACTTATTTGGACATTTAATCTCAGCACCCTATATAGTACTTGTAACAAAACTAATCAAACATAACGCACAACATTTACAAAGAAACAAAATTCAAATAATAAAAATCTTTGGCCCCGAAAATAAAATATGCAATAAAAATGATCCTATTTTCTATCAAATTAAATTAAATATGTTCAATACGTTGAAGATGAAAGCAAATTCATTTCAGATAAATTTATTTCATAATAATTCGCATTCAAAGTTTAAGTATGAATTGTTATGAATTTTAAGTTTTAAACTAAACCAAAAATGGAACTTTATTCAAACAAAATCCAGATTACAAAAAAGAAAATATCAAATTGTATATCATATTAAATTTTATCTTAATAGTTATTTTATTTAAGAACTGATTCAATCCAAGTATACATTAATTCGAAATAGTAGATTAGAAGAATTTTTTTCTAAACTTTCACACAGAATTCTTCAATAAGCTCATCAAAATCTATTTTTCTGAAGGTTTCATTTTCGATGCACAAAATACTTAATGAAGACAATCTCGTCATTTTTATGTTTGTTTATGAGTCATATGTGTAGAATTTCTCCTTATGTTCGATTCAGTGTGTTAGTGTTTACCTTTTTTAGAATAGTGTCATTTTAATTTTGCTAACAATTTGAATGTAGACCCCTCTTGATCTTGAGGCCCTAGGCTGAAGCCTAGTTAACCTATTGGGAAATCCGGCCCTGACCGAACCCATTCTTAACGGAATTACTTTTACATTTACTTTTGTTTTATAAACCAACTTATTATTCGTGGATGGACTACTCGTATATACGTAAGTGGAATAAAATTGTCACTGATTTGCAGTGAAAAAAAAAAAAAATTGCGTAAATGATACTGTGTAAATTTATATATTATATATTATATTTTATTTTTTTTTTTTTTTTAATTTTGTGGAACTATAATTTGAAATAATCCTTTGTTTCTTTGCAACACAACTTAACAAATTAAATGTCTTATAATGTTTATTATAGCTGGCAATGCCAGATCATATCTAAATAAGTATATACTAAGCAGAAATAAATATGCATATTATTGGAAAAAAAAGCACGAAAATATTGTGAAATATGTTTTAGAAAATCAATTATGCGCATATTATAAAAAATTAAATTATACTACTTATATCTGTGCAAAATAGCCAGAAATAGCTACAGTTTTAAGGATCATTTTAATACTTTTAAAATATAATTAGAAAATCATTTTTTAATATAACTAATTTTATATTAAATCAAAGACCGAATGGCCGAGTGGCATATCTCTGATTTAAAGAGAAAAAATGGATTTCAATTCGAATCCTTTAAACCGTAGGTCCCGGTCTAATATGATTAATACAGGGGGCAAATTATTCCGTGGTTTATCTTCAAGTTACACTCAAAAAAATGAGTAATGTGTTTTTTACATTTTATTTATAGTTTTATCAAAGACCGAAATTTCTGATTTAAAGAGAAAAAATATTTCAAAAGCTTTACAGCAAATGATTAATTATTTTATGCATAAAATATACATAAAAAATGCTGTGGGTGTGGTTTTAATTATTTTTTTTTTCAAATTTTAATCATTTTCGTTTCAGAATTACATAAAACTAAATTTTTTTTTCAAAAAAAATAATAATAACTATATATATGTTTCCAAAGTGAGAACATCTAATTAAATTCATAAAGAAATCAATTAAAAACATTAAAACTTAAATCAAATGAGTTAAATTATTTCTTAGTTAAGCTTCCGTTTTACAACTATGATCATGCTATATCAGCGTTATCTCGTTTGTACAAAAACAGATATATAATATTTAGATTTTTTTAATTTGGAATCGGGTACCTAATTGCCCTTTTTTTCCACATCTCGTAAGATTTTCATAATAATTTGAAAAAAATTTATATCTGAAGGGGTGGCGGCACTAGAATGACATGGCATAAATATTTATTATGCTATAATTCCTTTTTATTCATAACTGTATTTAAAATTTAATATTTTTAATTTTGGAAAAACTTTTTCTTTCGGTTGGCTTAAAAATTAAAAAAGCATTATTAATTCGTACCAGAAATATCGTTCATTAAACGAAATTTTCATATATTATTAGGAAAGTCAGTTCTTGAACCCCTATATCTCCAAAACTTTTAATCAGATCTCTGTAAAAAAAATTAACAAATACTAATTTCTAATACTGTATCAATTGCGTGAAAAATCTTGGTTTCCGTAAGGAAATTTCGATTTAAAAAGCGAGTTAGAGGCTAATTAACCATGTTAATTAATTTTGTTAATCAATGTTGTTGCACCGTAAGTTAGTTTCCCTCGTGCTTTTTCTAGCAATACCATTTATATGAAGATCTAATGATATTTGCAAAAAAAAAATTATTAAGAGTGTCTCCTTTTTTTTGGGCGACTGTACAAGTAAACACCTAAGTTTTTTTAATTATCTAGTGAGATTTTCTGATTATACACTTATACACACCGAGTTAATATTATATATGTATATATATATATGTCTCTGTATGGGTAATAACACTAGTTTTGCTTAGGATAAGAGAAGGGTCCAGTTTTTAGAAGGCCTTGGGTCAAACTGTCTATTTTGAAAAGATTCCTAAATAAGATAATTTACTTTTCTGTTGGACAAATATGTCTAATAAATAAATAAACAAAAATATAATGTTTTGAAAATATGATAACATAACAAAAAAAAAAAAAAAAAAATTCTTCCTATTATTATTATTTTTTTTTTTAAATTCTAAAATCTAAAGAAAATGTGTTATGTTTTTCCTTATTGAAAGTAATTCTTTTGATAATTTAGATTCATTTACAGCGATAAAAATAACTATAAATATTCTTGACATAATGTTAAAAAGAAAGAATTTCATATTTTTTTTCTTATTTGAATCCATAATTAGGATTATTCGTATAATTTTTTTTTTTTTTTTCAATCTTCAAAGATATTTTTTTCTAAACAAAAGCTTACCAAATTGAATATAGTACTTATTTATTAAAAAAGGATAATTAGTGCATTTTTTCAAATTACAAAAGAAACTCATAAAATGTGAAGCGTTAGATTTAATAAAATAAGGCATTTTTTAAAATTTTAGGCTATTAATTTGTATAAATGGTAAAATATAAACTATATATTTTTATGTTTGATAAATAACAAGGTATTAACAGTTGACTATTACGTAAACTGTCCACACTAATAGAAAATTTAAATAAAATTTAAATTAAAAAAAATTATTAAAATAAAACAAAGAAAAAAAGAAAAAATACTAAATTAAAATATTTGGCTATCTTTTAATATTAATATTAGGATCCTAAATGTTAATTTCCTGGATTGTTAAGTTTTTGTGGTTATCAATAGAATTAAAGAATTTTTCAGAAACGCTTTTTCCATGTGAGATGTAGATATAAGTAAAAAATTAAAAAGTACTAAATGAAAATCTGAATCTAAATATTTAAAATACTTCTTCCAAGGAATAATAATGTTAATGTTAATGTTTTTATTACATTAAAAATTATATAAATATAAATTTGGATTATTTCGAATTATTCTATGATTTATTCAAGGTATTATTTTCCCCTTCAAGTTCTGCATTTAGCGATAGATATGTAATGCTCTGGAAGAACTACTATAGAAATTGTTAAAATTAGAATGGCTGAGTAGATATATGTGTACTTTTCTTTCTCAATAAGATTCCTGCATAAAAGGTGTCGAGATGTGCCTTATAAAATTGAACATTTTAGGAGAACAAATTTGCAAATGAATAAAAAAGAAATTGTACGATAATGGATAATTTCAGATTGTAAGCAATTTGATTTGATTTGAAGCTAAGTTGATAGTTTATTTGTTGCTAAGTTGTTTAAGAAACTGGACAATTAAGAGCAGTCAGAATTATAATAGATTATAGTGAGGACTGAAAACGAAATAAAATAAACTATAACCCACAAGTACTATACGAAAATTTTACAAAAATTCGATTTTCTAATAATTCAAATTGTTACACAAGCAAGTTTTTTCTTGATTCTATTTCACAGACGACGTTAAATAAACTTGAGTGCCAGGTGATAAAACTTCTACTCTGATGGAAAGAAGTTAATGTGATTGAAGATGCAGGAACGATTTATAAACATTTATTGATACAAAAAAAAAAAAAAAAAAAAAAGAAAGAAAGAACAAAAAAATGAATTAAGTAAAAAAAAAAAAATCAAAATAGGAAAATTTCAAAAGATAAAAAAAAACTTGGATTTTAAACAGCTAAAAATAAAGAGTCAAATATCAGAACACTGTGTAGCATTCAGAAAAAGAAGAAATTTCCCGTTCTAGGAACCAGTTGAATGGACCGGACGTAGTAATAAAAAATTACAAAGGAACACAATAACAAACCAGCCTCCCTATAACTTTTAGCTGGTGTGGATGGTGTAAAATCTCCAATTTTACAACAGCCCAATAAAGGGGATCTATTACAATAAGTCAGTAATGTAAGCCGTTGGCCATTTCATTGTTATTAGTGTGAGAAAAACATGCAGAACAACAGTTTAGCTTGAGGGCAAAAATAAAGGCAATGAAATTTATTTTACACTGATGATTTACTGTGAAAAAATCCAATTTAATATTTATCAAAGTTTTATCGCACAAATACATCTAGAAGATATTTATATATATATATATATATATAATATATAAATACATAAATAAATAACTGAACTAAAAAAAAAAAAAAATCATAAATATGAAAATATATATATATATCTATATGCTCTCTCATTTGATTCTAACATTCCGCAACTTTTTTGTCTGTTTGATCTTACATTTAAATATTTACTTACTTTATATTACTAACAGAAATGGCTAAAAATATTGAATCGCAAGACTACTTAACGTATTCTATGTATGATGTTTGTATAAAACTATTTAATCGCCCTTTTTTATTGTTATTTAAACAAAATCTGTGCATGGTAATTTTGAGAGCGTTGTGAAAATTTTCTGAAATGTGCCTGTGAATTAAAAATGGATTTTCTTCTCATATCTTATGAGTATTTAATAAAACATATATAACTTGTTTTTATGATTCGTAGATATATATATATATATATATAACTTTTGATGTACGTAACTAAAGATAAGTGAGAGAACTTGTGCTTCATTTCTTATTACTTAAAAATTATGCAAAAAAGAAATTAAAATAAGAAATCCGATTTTTTTTCTCTAAATTTCTTTCTATTTAATCGTGAATCACAGCACGGAAAAGCTCTAATTACATATGAAATATAATTTTGTATGATAAAAATTATAAAAATAAAATAATTGCCATATTTCTGATCATGCTGTTATTTGAATCCATAATTAGAATTACTGTATAAATTGTCAAAATTTTTTTCTTATATTTTCATCTTCAATTTTCAAGAATATTTTTTTTTCCAAACAAAAGCTTATCAAATTGAATATAGTACTTATCTACTAAAAAAGCATAATGCCCGTGCATTTTTTCAAATTACAAAAAATGTTAAGCTCTAGGGTTTATGAAATAAAGTGGACCTTTTTTTTTTGAAATTTTAAATGTTTTAATTTGTTTAAATGCTATAAATAAATTACATCCTCATTAGTTACTTATTGCAAGCTTAATGTTATATTTGAATAATTATAAAACATATTTTAAAAATAAATTTTAATAAGATGACAATAGAAAACATGCATAAGAAATCATATTTGCTTTTTCGAGAATACACAATAAACTAATAGATTGCTTTATATATAATGAAACTAATTTTTATTCTATTTTATAAATAATTTTTTTCAAGACACATTAAAAGATTATGAAATCTAATTAAAACAAATTATCAATTGAAATTAATATTTTCGTGATTATTTGCATAAATTATAAAGAAGACAAAATTTTTTTTTGGTTTATTTGATATTAGCAAATATCTGTATTTTATACATAAAAATGCAAAATAATTTCAAATTAAAAGTAAAACCTTTTTCAATAAAAATATTCTATCTTCTCTCTACAATATAACACTACTACTGTTTTATTTGCATTTTGAAGTTCTTTTTATGATAAATTTAATTTAGCTTTACATTTAATTGCAATCATTTAAATTGTAATCATTTAATTTTAATCTATAGTTTTTTTTTGGTACAAATATACTTTTCATTATATTAAAACACAGAAAACTTATTTTAATTTTTGGTTGTTGTATTTATTTTTATCAATTTTTTTTTATATGTATTTAACATGTTTTAAAAAAAAATTGCACTTTCGAGAATACGCCATGTCAATGCGACCCAATACTATAAAGGCTCGTGCTCACCAAGGCGACAAGATGCAAGCGACCAAAATTTGACCTCACCGCGGTCGCCTGAAACCGGTTTACAGCTCGCCGCGTGGAGTTGCCCAACTTTCAACTCGAAGCGGTTTTTCACTAGGCGTAATGCTATTTCTGACGTTTCGCTGGGAAGGGGTCGAAAAAATTTTGTCGCTTGCCTCTTGGATCTTCACGTCTCTCGCCTTGGTGGGAACGAGCCTTTACTGCTCAAGTAGACCTTAGAGAGCAAAAGTACTCCCAAAAGAGCCACCAAGCAACCAAATAAAGATTATCGCCAAAACGAGTTTGGCTCAGTTCTCTTTTTGCCAATAAAATAAGACACTGACGTCAACAGGGTGCATAGTTTACGCCCGCGCTCAAGTTTTCGAGTTTTTTCATCCACAGATGGTTTTCTCCCAACAACGCTGACCTAGATTCATATGTTGACTATTTTCCCAGTTTCGCTCTCCGTTCGCTTAGTTTATTCTTTTTTATCAGTTTCCTTTTTACTTTTCGTTTTTATTTGTTATTTCTCTTTATAATTTTAATGACTATAAATAATACTAATTAATAAAAAAAAAAAAATTAAATAAAAAACAGTAATAAATAAAATAATTTAATAATTATAATAATAATAAAGACCTCTCTTTATTTTTTTTTTTTTTTTTTTTTTTTTTTGGGCAAGCTCTCCATTTAGTCTTACCATTTTCTACTCAGCAATGTGTTCTTCATTCTTCAAAGGACTATTACCAGACAGGAGCTAACGGCTGCTCCGCAGCCAAGGAGCTCCACGAAATACAAATCGTTCGTCGTTTCTGATACTACGTCAGTAATTTGAACGGGGAATGGGAGGATTTCGCAGTGGCTCGAACTTTGGACACCAAAAGGAGATAAAAAGTAAACAAATAATTTAAATTAATAATTAAGCAAAACATAAGTAAATAAATAAAATAAAATAAAAATAAACATTTAACGACAAAGTTATAAATGATGCTTATATGTTAAGCAAGTTGATGTAAGTATTCTGTGTTTAGAGAACAGACAAAAAAAAAAAAAAATTAATAAATAAATATATTTCGTTCATTGATTATTATTATTATTATTATTTTAAGGCACTTTTAGAATACCTACAAAATGAATTTTCTTGCTCCAACCGAGAAGAAATCATTTCAAATGTAAATGATTATATTGAAATGGATTCTTTTGAAATTTTAAATTTAAAAGAGACGTTTCGTATTGACTCATTTGGTTTTATGAAAAGAACATTCATTTGACGGTGAAAAACATATTACTTTACATATTATAAATATTACTTAGTACACTGATTTCAAAAGGAAATCAGTGTTCTAAGTAATATTTATTATATGCCTTTAGTAAACAAATATCAAAAATGCAGTTTATATCTTGATTTGCTTTATTTCTCCGAAAGGAAATTTATTTCGTAAGGTTTAAATATTTATCATTACATTAAAAAAAGAAAAATCCCGAGTATAAAAAATAAACAGAATTCTTATTTTCTTGGATGTCCTTCAAAAAAGATTAATTTATAAAGTTTTCATGCTGCAAGATAAAAAGTGCTGCTCGACTCGTGGTCCAAAGGTAATGTGCCAGGAGTCTCGAGCGCACTGGAAGCACCGCTTCAGAAGCGAGGTTCGGCCATTTTATGCACACTTTCGGTTAATTAGATCGGTACCTGCAGTTTAAAGTAGATTCCGAAGCTCTCACAAACATCCATGCCACAGCCAGGATTCGAACCTGAAGCCTGCGGTACCAAAGGCGAGAAAGCTAGCCACTTGTTCAGCAGGACGGAGAAAAAAATGAGGAGACAATATGTGTAAAAGTGTTTCGTTTCGATATTCATTGTGTCAGGTGAAAGTTTTCCGGGTTTTCTACCATAAGAACCGCAATAGCTGACCCTTAAAAGTCAAATGCATTGTTTGTGAGACACCTCAGTGATATATGAACATCCGCGATGTTCAACAAGGGAAGAAGTGAACATGAAAAGTTATCCCATGTAACTCGCGCATTTAGAGTAGTTAACAAATAAGTTAAAATTCACATTGAGTTGAAAAATGGATTAACTCAGAGTAATTGTTCCGATTTTCGGTTGCAATAGTGCAGAATTAATGCACGTATCTTCTGCTGGAAGGGAAAATGATCTTCGGTCAAAATGAGCAGCGTTGGAATATACCAAAAGCTCGCTCTTATAAAAATTTGTCCGTTGCGTTTTGATATAAATAAATAATATGATATTTAATAAAATTTTGTTATGTTAAATTTATCGTCTTAACAGTAATTAATGTGATTTAACTACGCAACAGTATTTTTTCGATGATAATTGTTTGTGATGATGCATACATTTTTGATGAGAAAAGGACAATGAAATCGGCTCGTATGGTAATCAGTTCAGGCTTAGAGCATTATGATTTGGTGTCCAGAAAAAAGTCCAGGCGTTTGAAACGTTCATCACTTCAAAACAATGTTTAATTTGGAAAAATCTTAATACGAAGTCGTGTAGAAAAAGTTCAGAAAATTCTAGTCGAAGGGGTGGGGCGTAATTGTTCTGAAATCTTGCACCAAGCACTCAGTTCCCGCTGTTCTATCTCGGGATCCAGACGTCTTACTGAAAATTGAGCTAAATATAACACTAAATACCACAATCACAGAATGAATAGGTGAAATCTTTGATATCTTATAATGCTATTTCCTCACCTTAGAATGCCATTGTTGTGATCCTATCCCTCATGGAAGGACGGAAGAGGGTTGCAGCTTCTGTTGTGATGGAGCACCCGTAGGTAGAAGTCTAACTTAAGCGCTATGTCGCTGAAGAAGGAGGGAAGTGCATTTCGGGAGGACTTTTAGGAGGAACTACGCCGAATTTGCGTATCGTATGTAAGTAAACTCGCAAAACTCCAAGCAGATAGTCCGACTTACGAAGTAAGATTCTTCGATTCTTCTGAGCAGTTTTCTAAATAAAATGATTTTCTTCAATGGATATAGTAATGTATTTACATGAAGGGTCACTTACAGAGATGCAAGGCGTTCTTCTTTCCAGATGTAACGAACAAGATGGAATCCATTGCCTCTACCAACACCTGGAAGACGCTGTGCTTGTTGTCAGGAACAAATCGGCTGTACTTTTTTCTCCGTAGAGTCAATATGACCAGCACCGCAATGATTCCGATGAACTCACAAAAAACGACTTCGAAAACATGCTGCAGAAATACGACAGTTAATGTTCTGATGTGGTAAAAAAATAATTCAACTTGCTTTTTTATTTCTAAGTATACTTCTTCTAAGATACAATTTATCTTAATTAGCACTAACCCCTCACATTTTAGGTATTTTCCTTACCTATTTAACTACCCATTGTCTTTTGATGTATTCAAGAACGTAATTACATCAAGTTATAAAATATTTTATTTTAAATTAAAAAATTTTTAAAGATAGTTTGACCTTGATAACTCTTCCTTATTTGATTTCCTCAGGTTTAGAATTTAGACCCTTTTTTACAGTGGCGAATATCGTTAGAGTGATATTTTAAATTTCGGTGTAATCTGTCCTCTTATTACAAGATTTGCATTAGATGTCGGTGTGCGATTCTCTTGAATCAGATTGAGCTTCATTGACATTTGTATCGAAACAACTGAGTTGAGTGATAAATTAAGTGGTCAGGCAATAAGGAAAGGACCTAAAATGAAATAAAGGCAGTTTACCGATACATGATTGACAGGATTTATTGGCATCGAATTCCTTTGAGCATTTCATTCTAAGGGAAGAATTGTTAAACCAACCTCTTTCTATGTATCACTTAAGGAAAAAAAAAAGTATTGGCCAATTTTATGAAGGATACGGATACTAACGGATGATTTTTTTTTTCAAATCAATACAACAATATGTGAAAATCATTTGCCAAAAATTGTATCTGAAATAACAAATGTTTTAATTATAAGGCAACTTTCGAACCAAAGACAGTCATCATAAAATAGTTAATATGACACATAACTAAAAAATAATGCTATAGGGTATAACAGCATTGTCCAAAATCAAGATGGATCTATTTTTTACAACTGCATAGCAGATGTTAAAGAGTCCCCAGTTTATTGTTATACATTTTAGTTACCAGTTTTAATATTATATCAGTTTCATATTAAACATATCATTTTCCATCTACATGTGATTGCCTGTTTAATCAATGCATTGATTTGTATTAAAAATTGAAAAGGAAAGCTGTGGTACATGGGGAAATAATAGACTTCGTCCATCTGAAAAATAAATATATCTTTATTCTGCTCTATTAATGTAAATAAATATTAAAAAATACTTACTTCAGCAATTATATATTTTTTTTTCTCTTGGCTAGTTGTACCTCTTCATTTACCTATATGCTAAAAGGGTTTCTTTCTTTATTACTGTAGGTGAATGCCGTTTGTTGCATATTTTCGGGGCAACAAACAAATTAATGTTAATAATTGGTAAATACTGTTTTGACCTAAAGTATTACAATAAAGTAGCTATCACCATCTTTAAAAGACTTAGTAATAATTTCTGGATGTCTAACTGGATAAACAAGTATTTATTAGCTTTAAAAATCAAAACAAAGTAAAATCAAACTTTGTAAAAAAAATATTTAAAATGAATCTACTTTAATTTTTAAAAAAATCACTTAAATTTAAAAAAAATAATCAATAAAGCATATAACGAATAAATTCAACGTATTTCCCATAGCCTTCATAAAAGCTATATTCAAAATAGCGTAAATTCGAGAGACGCATTTTGAATATAGTGGGACCCCAAAAAGGTTTTTAAGTTGAGGATCCTTGTATTTCTGTTCCGTAAATTCCTATTCCCAAAGTTCGATGACAAGGAAACCTTGGGAGCGAAGAACAGCAGAGGTGTTGTCCGTTTTTTCCCTGGCAGTTTCCTTTTATATGTCTTTCGGAGGGTGTACACGATACAGATCATAACAAATTGGACATTCGTGATAAAACATGCATGTTTACATGTATATATGAATATATAGTATATATATTTACACAGTCCAGTCACATTAATGTGACCACCACCTACTTTCGACGTCAACGGGAAATAACCCATCACAAAAGGCAGGTGGCAGCACATTGCAATGGAGTGTATATAAAGAATTCCACTTTATACCACATTCCACAGGCCTACAATAACATATGCTAGCCCGGTTTGGGGATCCGCTGCTAAGACCAATATTAATATTATTTGCCGCTTGCAAAATAAAATTCTTCGAATGATCATTAATGCCCCCTGGTTTTTCCGTAATAATGATATCCACCATTCTCTCAAATTGCCAACAATTCCCCAATTTATTCAAAAAGCTTGCCCATAACTTTTACTCCAATCTTCCTAATATTCAAAACGATTTAATCAAAAGGCTCCCAGATTATGACATCCGAAATCCCAAAACTGCTAAACGTCCTCGAACCTCTCTCATAATTGATTCCACTTCCCACCCCTGACTTGTTCCCGCCTTATTTTACCCAATGAGTTTTCGCAATCATTTCTCCTTACGTTGGACTTCTTTTTGTTTTCTAGATTAATTCCATCTGTTTACTTGTATATATCTCGAACCGTTTTCTGCAACTCTGCTCGTTAATTATTTTTCTATGTGTATATATTAAATATAAATGAAAGAATAAAAAAAAAAATGAATCGATAAAAACCTTCCTCGATTTGTTTAGATTACTTCAAAACTTTATGCGTCTCTTTCTTTTAATTCTTTATACATACATATATATCTGGGCAAGTCCCCTATTAGTCTTCACCTGCTTTGTTTTTCAATGCATTGTCTCAAAACATCAAAGGACTCAAACCCAAGATAGAAGCTAGCGGCTGCTTCGCACCAACACAAATCACATTCCGCTTGAAGTCAGAACGTACAGGAGTGTATATTCTGGCTTTTGACAGGGGGTCACATTCATGTGACTGGATTGTGTATATAAGAATAAAATAGTTCAAAAAAAATTTTTTTTTGAAAATTATATGTATAATAAAATCTTAATTATTAATAATGAATAATAGAGAAAAAATATAATAGGTTACAAAGTACAAGAGAAAACATTTAAATATTTTTAACTTCATACAAAAGTTATACTAACCAAAAGGAATACACGTATTGTGAACTAATAAATTATATATATTTTGAACTCCATTGATACTATTTAAATGGATAAATTTTAAATATTAGATTAATAATAATCACTTAAGCAATCCTTGTAACCGTCCGAGTTGTTACTAATTGTAAGTCAATATATCATAAACGTGAGCATAGAAAGTGAGGTAAATCGATCTTAAGGGAGAGAGACAGTACAAAAAAATTAATAGTTTAGAAAAACTAAGAAACACGCTTTTAGAGTTAATCAAACTAAAAAGTAAAAAATAATTGTTAACATAAGAATAAAATGAGAAAATGAATGTCACTGTTCTAAAAGCGTGGGGCGCTCGATATCAATCGTTATAATTTTTCACTAGTTTCATTCCGAAATGCAGAGTTAGTTTTAAAATGTCATACAAAGCACCCCGCGCTTTTAGAACAGTGACATTCATTTTCGCGTCAGTCATTTTATTCTTATGTTAACAATTATTTTTTACTTTTTAGTTTGATTAACTCTAAAAGCGTGATTTTTTAGTTTTTTTAAAGTATTAATTAATTTTTTACTTTTTAGTTTGATTAACTCTAAAAGCGTGTTTTTAGTTTTTTAAACTATTAATTTATTTTTTACTTTTTAGTTTGATTAACTCTAAAAGCGTGTTTTTTTTAAATTTTTTTAAACTATTCATTTATTTTTTACTTTTTAGTTTGATTTACTCTAAAAGCACGTTTTTTAGTGTTTTTAAACTATAATATTTAAATGATTTGTAATTGTAATTGTGAGTAAAACAAAGGCTGAATGAGAATAGGTCGAGCCAGCCAGGATTCGAACAGGGAATTTCCTGATCCGTAGTCAGGCGCGTCATCCATTGTCCCACATAGGTTCGAATGTCTTCACTGAATACTTTCATTCTACATGGGTTAAATTGCTCTTCATAAGTTAAAATAAAATCTCTAATCCTGGTGAGATAATCTCTAATCATGATGAGATAATAAACTTATCAAAATATTTTAGTGTCGTTGGTCCTTGATAAGTCTACAACGTTTAAATTAAATCTGATCGCAAAATCGAGCCCAAAGAGTCAGTTACAAACGAACAAACAAACATACAGGTGAAACTAATATGAAAGCATATTAAAAAGAATCAACTGTTTTCTTTCTGAAAGATGCCTATAAATGTTTCTTTGCAGCTTAAATAGTGTATATGAGGAGAAACAGATCTCCAGGGGAAAAAGTCAATTACATACATACATACAAACATACATACATACAAACATACAGGTGAAGCTAATAAAAGCGTATTAAAAAAGTGTGCATGCCGTAAAAAAATTAAAACAGACTTATAAGAAAACTTAAAATATCAAAGAATTAAGGATTAACAATGGAAAAAGTTTATAAATAAAAAGCTTAACAAACGTATTAAGCGATAAGAAAAACAGAAAAGATTGGTTTTAAGATAATTTGTGAAAGCGATGCATGCTGATCGTAGCGAAGAATAGGGAAAATATAATTTCTGCAATAAAGCATCCAGCGGGCAGTATTTTTGCGGTTGCTTCAAAATACGCTTGAAGCAGTTCGCTTTGAATCTTATGTTATACAAATAATGAAATTTAATATAGCTCAAAATGGGGTCACTTTTGATATCTTTATGAATATTTTTACATCTTACAACTGAGAAGCATTGGCTATAGCAGAGAGACATTTATTCTGATAGGATTGCATATTTCTTAAAAGGGTCAGTGTACTGGTTGCCCATATTGTGACAAATGGAAAGATTCGAACATTGAATGAATGGGAATGATTAGAAGAGTATAAATGTAAAAAAAGGGTCGAGGAATGATTTGAAGGCCTTTTACTTTAATTAAATTACGTAAACTTTAACTTGAAATGCATACAACTTTGTGATTCCTCCGAATTAAGTAAATAATTCTCAATAAATTTAGTTTTCCATTTCAGGTACCACTACAAATTACTACAGCAAATTTCAGAAGAGCATCAATGCGATTATGGCAACATGCATAAATTATGTTTTCATCTACAGCCGAATTGAATGGTGGGTGCTTTAGTTGTTTGGTGCCCTGCAACACTCATATAGGATTTCCCTGAACACATCTCAGAAATCATACCCTGCAGAACCCTGCATACCAGTTTCTTTACAGAGGTGATTTTTGTGTCACATTTATTAGTAAAATGTCCACCAAGCTGAAAAAACACATTAATAGAAGTAAATGATCTGACGAGTCACAAGGAATTCGTTTAACGACCTGTTATGACGAATCTATAAGCACGTAATTCGTCAAACCAGCTGTGATAAGCACTCGCCATTTTTCCCCTTGTTTTTGAAGATTGGTGGGCCTCGTGTTTCACTAATGTATGGCATAAACAGATTAATCAGTAGGTGATGGGGGAAAGACATTGCCTTCCTGTAACACTTTTAGGTTTGGTTTGCCGCTCTACTGTGATTTTGTGCACATTTTGGGCTGATTAGGCCGAGATTAACGTGGATTCCGAACCACTAACAAACATCCAGGAAACCGCCTGGATTTGAACCTGAAGCCTGTTTTACCAAACACCAGAGCTCTAGCCAATTGGCCACCGCAGGACTTTTAGGAGTAACTGCTCCGTATTTGCGCGTCGTATGGGTTACCTGCAAAACTTTTCCCATGCAATTTAACTATCGAGAGAAGCTTTATACATATCATAATCGCCATGGAATCTCCTCTCTTATAAAAGCAGAGAGCACAGCTAGTGGATTCGAACCCGAGACCTCCTGCATTCTACCTACACTTCTTATAACAAGGTCCCGAATCTGATGCCTTTGTCATAGCAATTGAATTATCAGTAAACACAGCATTACAAATCTTTATGGATTTAGCGGAATTGTTTGTTAACTTAAATACTTTCCCTGTTAAAATGGTTGTCCTACAATAATTATAGTCTTTCATTTCACTAACCTTACTGATATAGTTTTTTTTTCTTTCTAATGCAGCTGGAAAACACAGACAGCTTGGTCTTTGGATGCCTTAAGGCAAGTGCTGCACAGACGTACTCACTTTGCATTACCCAGGGAGCGTGTGTCACTTGAAGATAAGCCACGGACGCGGAGTAACAATGCCCCGCAACGCTCTACGATCCTATTAGGACCGGGACCTACTTTTTAAAGTGGATTCCGAACCACTACAAACAACCATGGCACCGCCGGGACTCGAACCCGCAACCTGTGGTACCAAGCGCCAGAGCGCTAGCCACTCGGCCATTCAGGTCCTTTTAACTTGAAATAAATGAACTAAAATCAATTTTTAGAATCTAATTAAAAGAAAAAAAAATTACAATCTAAAAAAAATTCAATTAGCTAGAAATTTTAATAATGCAATGCTATTCTTAACCTACTATTTTAGACTGTTAATTAATTAAGAAAGTCTTTGAATAATTGGCTTCGGAGAGCACATCATCCTATGCTCTATTATTCTTAACTGTTACTGACAATGCCTTTAGTGATTGTTTTTGTCATTCTTCCTTGTATTGGTCTATTTGTCGACTAATCACCGAGAGGTCATACGAGGAGTCAATTAACATACGAGAGGTCAATTAACATAATCATTTCGTATCTGTCAAATCATCCAAAACAATAGTCTACATTGAATGAAAATAATCTTTAAAACGTTATTAAAACATCTATTTCTCCGTTAATCTCATTCTCTTCCTTTTGAAAATAATCTTAAAATTTTTTTTTTAAAAATTGTAAAAATTTAGTTTACAGTATTGGGGAAAGATTCACAAAGTCAAATAAATTACTGCATTCTGGTAAAAGATAAAATAATTTTATGTGAATATTTTTGTTCATAAAATCACAAATTTCGGGAAAATACAATTAAAAAATTACTTTTAAAAATATACAATATGAAACATCTGTGATATGTATCTATAAATTGGAGACAATCACATTTTAAATTTAAAGATCTTAATGTGATTTTTTTTTTTTTAATTATTTGAAAACTTTATCCCTTTTTTTTTTTTTTTTTTTTTTTTGTTTATTTAAGTGCTGCATCAATCAGTGGAATTGAATTCTGATAGGGAGGAAACAAATCAGATCTGTTTATTTGAGTTCTGGTGACAACCATTGAGGACTTTTGAGGCATCGCAGTTGATGCATCTGTAATACCTATCGTTTGCGTCAGTATCCCTCGCCCACTTATCATATGCCGATTTGAGGTATGGTTTAATTCACATGTTTTCTAAATTCAAAAAGAAACATATTTGATACATTTTTATACCATGCAATAAAGATTTATTTCATATACATTAACCCCTTAACTGCCGCCGGCGTATATATACGCCTTTCCGAAGTACGATCCTTTGCATTGCGCTGCTATAAAGGAAACTGCTCCCACGGTCTTGGAATGCCATAAAATGACCTTGATAATGTTTGAAACGGATTTTATTATTTCAGAGAAAAGGATAGGGTATTGGTAAAGGAGATGTTTCTGAAACGGTGAGTCATAGCTGTGCAGTTTTTGCTTCTGTTTCTGTTTGAGTAGGTCGTGCTTTTTTTATTCTTCTTTTGCTTCCGTTTCGTCGTGAAACCAGCTATCAATGCAATGAATGTGATTTTGGTTTATGTGACTTGGTTTATAAAAAACAAGTTTAGACATTTTAAATGAATAGTTATTTCTCCTATCATATTTTACATATGAAACAATAAAGAATTCTTGTTTTAGGAAATATGACACAGCAGATAAGTTCTAACATCTGTTTTATTACACTGTTATTCTATACTTTAAATTTAGAATTTTTGTTTTTTTTTACATTTTATTTTTTCTGTGAAAGTAAAAAGTTTTTATGTTGCAAAACGCACCTCTTTTTTTCCTCCAATACATCGCATAACTACGCGCGCCTGTATGAAAAACGGTGGCGCTGGGGAGCGCATCTCGTAAGTTTTCCTCGGCAGGTAAGGGGATAATAAACGGTAAGTAAAAAAGTCAAGAATTTTCGGAACTGCAAAATAATTAATACGGAAGGAATTACGCTCTGCTCATCACGGGATGCGCAATTTAGAAAACATGAATCGTATTTGGCTTGCAATGTATTTATTTAATGTACAGAACAACAACAAAGCAAGTTGTTTTAAAAAAAAGTAGAATAAACAAGTCAATTAATTTAATTCTTGAAAACATTCACTGTTGTCTACATCGAAACTTGATGCGGGTGGGTTGAGATGATTGGAGACTGAGTTTCGCGAGGGGCAGCACTTGGTCCCTCGAGTCCAGAGAGTGAAGGGAGAAGTTTCTCAGAATGTGACACGCCAGGACTTTCACCTCCATCTCTGCAAAGACGCGTCCTGTGCAAAGAAGAAAAAAATATTTAAAGTAAACGAAATAATGCGTGTACAAAAACGTAATAAACGTAAAAGTAATAAAACAAACACTTATTTAGATGATGATCATCATCAGAGAGGAATCAAAGACGATAATTTTTTCATTTTATTTGGTGTACATCCTTGCAATCGTGAATCTTCGTCTCCTGCTGTACGGTGATTACATAAATTTTTCATATTAATGCAAATACAAATGCTTTTCTTTCAAACTTAAATCACAGGACATTATTTGAAACACATTTCTTTAAAATAAAATATATTTTTAAAATATAATTAATTGAATTTTCAAAAAAAAAAACAAAACAAAATATCTCTATATTTACAGAAATAATGTTGCATGAAAATAAATATAGGAAAGATGATTAATTTTTAAAGTGCAGGCTTCTGTAGAAAGATATAGTTCAAATATTTTACCAATGCAATCTCTCGGTCCTGTAAGAAAAGGAATGTACGCACACTCAGGAATATGCGTGCTGTTTTCCGGTAGAAATCGTTCCGGATCAAACCTCTTAGGATCGGGAAAAACGTCTTCGTCTCTGTGCACCAAGAAAGACGACACAATAACGTGTGCTCTCTTAGGTATTTTGTAGCCACCTGGAAAATGCTCAATATTTTATACTTTGTTAAAAATAAATTCTAAATCTAAAACAAATAATATATTAAATTATAAAAATGATAATAAATAAAATATTTTTGTAAAACTTTTAAATAAAAAAATTTATTTGAATTTCCAGCAAATTTTTAAATTTTTTTTTTTTTTTTACATTTTCAATACCTTTATTTACTTTGGGGAAGATTTAAGACATAATAGAGAGTTTTTGCATACCGTACGTTAGTTACCATAGGACGTCCGTTAGCTTTTTCTCCCTAGCGCGCATGCTCATAGGAAATTATGTTTCCTATGAGCATGCGCGCTATGGAGAAAAAGCTAATGCACGGCCTACGGTAACTAACTTACGGTATGCAAAAACTCTCTAATATCATATCTGAAGTACAATTGATTTCAAAATGCTGTTTTGTAAAATGAAGGTTTTTAATGAGGTGAAATTAAGCTTGTTTGTTAATTATTAATATTAATTTATGTATATATATATTAATTATTTATTAACAATATGTTTTATCATGAGTTCATATACAAGAGAAGCCAAAAAAACAATTTCTTACAGATGGGGATGTCTTCAGAAATTTTTCTGGCAATTGCAGGTGCTGGAGGATAGAGTCGATTACTTTCCTGGAACAGTGATTTTAAAAAATTTGAGATGACACAGAAACATATAAAGACATTTTGTATGCAAAGCAATAAAAATCTTTCAACAATTTTATGCATTTAGATGCATTGAATACGGCAGCTGAATCATAACAATGAATGTTATTTAACGCACCGTAAAATGATCCTTATCCAAGTTTTCATCAAATATGATGAAAACTTGGATAAGGACCATTTTACGTATTGCGTTTTACATATTACATTACATTTTACGTATTACGTACGTTTAAGATCATTTTTGTATTAAACATATCCAAGTATTTCTTTGAGAAATTTTTATAACTTTTTTTTTCAAGCAAAATTAATATAGATTTAAATTATATTCATAAAAATAAATAATTTTACAAAATTTCGCTGTAACACTTATGAAAGTCACAGACTATTCAGTATATTGTTTTTATATTCTTCTGATACGCCACAGAATTTATCATCATGAATTTGAAGTTATTTAAGCTGTAACTTTTGGACTTTCTAAAGAAATGGGAATTTTGAATTTATTAAAATTTTAAATTTAATTTAATTTTATTTTTTATTAAAACCCAAGATAGGGCTGAAAATCACTACATTTGTCTTTTTTTTTAAGAAAAGAATTGTTATTAAGTTAAATAATTGCATAGTTTTGATCAGATCATCTACACATTTTTTTTACCAATTCTTATCGTCAACGTTCTTTTGTGATTTAGAATTCTCTTTAAACATTGTTGACTAATAGCACTACTTTTCAAACCTTTTACCAGTTCTTCTTTTGAGCTCATCTTGTATGACCATTGCTGCATCTTACTTGTAATACGTTTATATCAATCCTTTACTGTTTTCGTTTTCAAAGAATTATTTTGCTTAGATTTCACACAGTTCTTTATAACAGATGTCTCCAAAGTGTGATGCGACGTAGACGCACAATCATAGATAGATAGATTTACAATTTTTTGGAGCGCTTTAGCCCCGGCGGGGGCCACATCTCCTGTAATGAGGAGTCTGCAAATGCCAGAGCGGTGAATCGGTGTACGTCGATGGAGTACCTCGGTCGCGAAGCGACCAGACCTCCGAGTTGCTAGATCAAAAATGAGTAAAGTCGGCTCAAGGCCCATTGTAAATTGTTAAAAGCCCATTGCAAAAATTACAATTAAATGAATTATTCAGAATAAAAGAGAAAAAACTAAATTACAAAAAATGCAAAATAAAACAAACAGAAAAAGAACAAAAGAAGAGAAAACCTTAGCACATGTGAGCACCAACGCGACAGTATCAAATAATAATAAAACTCGCGAACGCGAACCCTAAACAAACTAACTAGGACCATGGAGAGTATTGAAAAGTTAAAAAAGTGTCAAAAAGTGAGAAAAAGGGAAAAAACCCACTACTTATTGATATGTAAAACATGCCTCGGTCTTTTACGCGCGCAAGGAAGTGTAATGTCATAGTTAAGTGTGTTTATATGATTAATTACCGGATTTGTAGAGTTATCAATGGATGTATAAAAATTTTTTGCTATTTTTTCAACAAATTCGCGAAAGCTAGGCATGGATAGAGAATGCTTGATTTCTTTGTTTCGAAAATACCACGGTGCGTCAACAATCATACGTATTACTTTATTTTCCAGCCTTTCAATGATTAAGAAATTACTACGTGCAGTGGAGCCCCAGACTGGACTCGCATATGCTATTATTGGACGTAAATAAGCAAGATATATTAGTTTTTTAAGTTCAATGGTTAGTATAGAGTGTCGGCCAAGGACAGCATAAAATTTTCTTAGTTGGTTATTAAATTTATTTCTTATATATTCTATGTGAGCTTTAAATGTTAGTTGTCTATCAAGAATTACGCCTAAATATTTTGCTTCTTTAGACCAGGAAATGTTGGTGTTATAAATAAGAATGTTAGGAGGAGTACGATTAATTTTCCTGGTAAATAGTACTGCTTCAGTCTTCGCGACATTTAGCTTAATTTTCCAAGTGTCTAACCAATTTTCAAGTGTATTGATGTAGTTTTGTAAATTTTTTTGAATGATGTGTATGTTCCTTCCCTGTGTAATAATGGCTGTATCGTCAGCGTAAAGAGTTAGTTTAATTTTGTAATCTTGCGGAATGTCATTTGTGTAAATGTTGTATAAAA
>BPLQ01009659.1:72-69492 GCA_021605075.1 Caerostris darwini | reverse complement strand
ATCAATTTTGTCGCCTAAAGCAAGCTGCTTATACCCGTGACAATTTTATTGTTTAATCCTGATGTTCCTTTAAAGCAAATAAAAAGAAATATTTGCCTCTATATTTCTTTCAACAGCATGCACCTTGAGATATTACTCGCTGCTGCTTTTTGAGATGGAAATCCTGCAATTTTTAAACACGTTCTCAACTCTCGCAGGAAATTAAGGAAGACTTTTTTTGAAAAACAAAATTTAGTATTCTAAATTACTCGCTACCGGATAGAAAGTATTTTCTTCTGTATCATTGTAGGATGATATTTTTCGGTCTATTTCGACTTCAAGATTCTTTCCAAATGTAGTGCCTGCTTTAAATGTCATGCTCAATAATGCAAAAAGTCTAGAGAATTTTATCGCTTTGAATAAAGGAAAATAAAGGCTTAATGCAAGTTTTCTAAACATGGAATAGAAGCTGAAGACAGTTCTCTAAATTTCCAAATGCATTATATATTTTTCTGATATTGTGGTTCTTGCAATCTAATCAATATTCTGAATTATTAAAAAGTATTTTATACTATAAAATAGGCTCAGATTGTTTTGGCAGAGACATCCAATAGGTTTCCGAACTGCTATTACTACATCTCTGTACCGAGATCTAAGAGATCTATCACTATAGAAGTTGTGTCTCTACAATTTTGGTTTCCACTACTATTCCTCATAACTTAAAGAAATTCTGGCCTACAAATTTATCCAATTTCTTCCCTCAGCAGAATTTATTATATTTCTTCGATATCGCTTATTATTTATATTGTGTTTGTATATATAATTTATTATTGTTCGGCGTAATATTACTATATATAATCGTTATATATATTTTTCGCTAGCTGATGACCAGGTAACTAGCATTCTGGCTATCAGTTCCATAGATTTTGGGACCAGGTTTCATTTGTGCCATGCATGATTCATAATCCGCTTTAAACGTAGGTCCCGGTCTAATATTACTGTAGAGTATCGGGCGCAAGTCTGCCAACCCTACTCAGTAAAAGAAACCATCTCCTGTCTCGAAATCTGCCAGAAGGTAAGCAAGTAGACGTCCTTGGTCCAGCTATTGCAGCAACGAATTAGAATAAACTATACTGTTCTATACTGCTCTATAAAACGTTTCTTAATAAACTATATATTAATGAATAATTCCTCTGATAGTTTGAAAATCAATTTTTGAATATTATGCGTCGTTGTTTAGATTTATGTGGAGTCTGTTGTCTGGGAAACTGACTAAAAATCTATCATTCCAGCTCATAGTAAAAACGTTTTTATATCACTTGATACGATTTGGTTATACGAAATGCTAACCGCATACAAATACAGATGATCATTTATGTAGATTTTAATTTCAATTCCTCTGTATCTTACAAAACGCTCTCTGAAGGAGTTCTACATACTCTACATTTATAAATGATTATGTACATAAGACAGTAGTTTTTTTTTTTTTTTTTTTTGGAAAAAACGTAAAATAATATTTGAAGATAAAGTAATCAGTATGGTTTATAAAATTCAGCACCCTTCTAAAATTAATAAATATATTGATGAATTAACGTACATTTCCGAATTTAAACTGATCTGTATATAAGCCGAGTGTACGTTTTGTTTTCAAATAGTTTATCCAAGTTCAAAACCAGTATATAAACCTAAGTAGAAACAAATTACCGTAAAGTACAATATTTACAGTATTCTATTAATACTTCTACAGTTTTTTTTATGCGAAATAAAAGGTTCCGTATATAAGTCGACCCATGTAATTTAGCTTTAGAAAAGCTTTTAAAAATTATCGGGTTACACAGAAGAATATAAATTTTATATATTTTTTATTAACCTTTATTTTTACAACTTTTCCTTTTAACATTAATAAGATTTTACAATGACGTTTCAGCTAACTTAATTTATTATATGATTGTGAGAGAAAGATAAGGTAATAAGTTTAAATATGCTGAAGATACATTTTTTTCTATATTTCATATAATGTTTATTTAAGTTATTAATTAAAATTATAATGTATATTGAAATATAAATAATTATTTTATGTATCTAAATACAAATAATATTATATATTGAAATCTAATTAATATAGCGCATGGAAGGCGTTTAATATAATTTTGAAATTACTATTTCAATTTCTTATTTCTAGATAGTATGAAAGGTTTTAAGTCAGAAAAATGTCAAGAACTGTAATTTGTATCAAATGTGCAATAATAAAAAAAAATCCATTAAATGCTTTTTCTCATAATTTTTTACTTTATGCATGAAAATTTCGAACCACATTAAGAAATGAGATTACGAAATGGATCCAAGGATCAAATCAATAAACGATGGATTAAGTAATTAATGAAACATTTTAAAAAGTCATCAACAAATAAAACTAATTACTCTGATTTTTATCGCAAAATTAATTGATTGGGCACCTGCTCTTGTCTTTAATTAGTGCTGAATATTTCACTTCAGAAATATGGACGAATTAATTTTTTATAGTAATATTTTAGAAAAAGTTCTTTTAAGATGAGTGAAAGTGAATAAGAATTTTTTTTTCGAAACAGTTTTCTTTTCTTATTGATCTTTTAAATATTAATTAACTTTTTAATCATCTTCATAAAATTAATTTATTGAAATGAAAAGGAATGTGATTTCGCCTGCTGGTTTTAAAAATTATTGCTTGAATATATGCAATTTTAATGTATGGGCAATATTAATTATTCACTGGATAACCAAAATACTTGCCATTTTTTTGCAATACAGATGAAACTGTTCGCAAGGCCAATAAAATGGTTTGCTGGATTATAATGTGACAGATAAATGTCCCCATACTCTATCAAATACTATTGCCACAATAAAAGAATAAGAAAAAATAACTTTCCAAGTTCTCTCCAATTTTGTTTCATATCTCCACAAAATACAGATAGTGATGATCAGAAGATTTCTAAAATTTCTACAAGTTTAATGAGATATACAGATAGTAATGGTCAGTAATTCATGACTGTTGGACGCAGGGTTGACAATCCTACCCCGTAAAAAAGAAGACATCTCTTTTTTTGAAATCTGCCAGTCAATAATGAACAATAATTACTGAAATTTTAACAAATTTAATGAGATATACTAAATAATAACAATAATGATTACAAACTATAAAATATCGATCCCAAACAATCGCGATGATAACTTATTGTCCGATAAAAGACAATTCATAGCATAATTGGACGAATGGTATATCTATTTTTATATATTTGCTATGGTAGTTGCCATTAATATTCAATTTAACATATTTAACAGAAGTTAACGTTACTAGTCAATTTAACATATATAACAGAATTTAACCTTACTAGTCAATTTAACTGCTTATCCCTATTGCTATTTATGGAATTGCGAAACCATAGTCCAATTCGTGAGTATATACTAAAATTTATTAGTTAAATATACCTTATAACCTTTCATCGGCTGTTATGTCAGCTAATCATGTTTATTTAAATTACTATGGAAAACTTTTAAGACAGGTGATTTTAGGTATATTAATGAACAGTGTAAATTACAATTTTCAACTTTGTGTATATTTCAATTGTATCATGGAACATTAATATTTATTTAAGCCTTAACTGTTATTTTGTCTCGATTTAAAAATTAATTGTATTTCTCTGAATACGATTAAGTGCTTTAACGATTTAACATTCATATTTTTTTTCTCTTTAAATCTTGCAAAAACAAGTATTAAATGTAACCAAGTATTTCTTTAAACATTTTCTTCTTTTTTTTTTCTATTTATATTTTTTAATTCATAAAAATATTATCTGTTACTTATTGCATTTAGCTAAAAATGTCTCTAAAATATCTCATGGCATATAAATTTTTAACTAAATATTTTGTTTGCATGAAAAACTAAAACACTTACTTACTTTTTAACATTATATTTGAATTTCAAACAAATGAGTTCTAGAAAAATAAACATAAAACTCTCACTAAAACAATTGCTAATATTTGAATAGTATATTCAGCCCACTCTTTTAAAATGAAATATTTTAATAACTTTTCATTATTTTTCTATTTAATTTAATAATAATAAATTTCTCAAAAAAATATTTATAATGTTACATGCATGAAATACACAATAAGCATTATATTCAGGAAGGAAAGTATTTTAATTTGGAAAAATGTACTTTAAATAATTTTTCAATGTCCATTTAAATAAAAATTTTGTTTCTCTATTTTAAGAATGATTAGAAACTCCAATCAATAATAAGCATAATTTTTGAATATTTAGACCAGGCAACTATGTGTAGGTGTTATAATAAATCTACTCTACTGCAAATATTTATGTAAGTGGGTGGAGATAAATTTTAATTTAATATTGTTTACTTGAAAATATTTTACTCAAAGTTGCGAGAAATAGAATTTTTACCAATTCATTGTTAGAATAGTATGCATACAGTATTTTTATTTAAGCAAATATTGTAGTTAAAAGACAGAATTAACTATACTTTTAAGCAAATAGCATATATTATTTTCTTACTCTATATTTCAGTCAAAGTGCATGAAAGCTATGTTCCTTAATATTTAATTACATTTCATTTGCATTTGAAGCGTAGGCTAAATATTTATTTTATGTGGGATTTAAGTATGAACAAATAACAAGTCTTTTAAAATGTAAACATTTAATAAAGTTTATTTGAATGTTATTCATTTCATTTCACTCAATAAAATAGGCGTTATTTGCATCCATATAATTTCTTTGATTTATTTACTAAGTAGGAACTAAAGACAAATATTATAGAGTTAGAAGGAAATTAGGGTAAATTTTATATACCATTTATTATGAAACCTGCCTTATTTATAAATAAAATGGGGTTAATGTATTAAAATATTTATTCAATATTTCGATTTTTAAATTTCCGAATAATTTCTTAATTGATAATAAACTTTTAACTTTTCAATTTCTATTTTTATTCCAATTATTTTCGTTTATTTTAATTAATCTATACAATGTTTGAATTAAAGCATGTTTTTAAAAATATATTACCTTATTTTTAATCTTTTCAAATTATAACGAAAAAAAAGTGATTGTGATGCAATTTGTTTTATTTCAGTGAAATTACCAGTATTTCCCCACAAGTTTTTAAGCCTCAACTGAGAAAATCCCCAAAACACTACCCTTTTTTTTAAAAAAAATTTAATCATTTATACAGCAGGGAAATTACGATTGCTGAATTGAAATTTAAAATCCACTTATTAAATGTGTTCAAAAACATAATTATTTTTATTCAGGAAAACATTATTTATTTTAAGAATAATTTTACAAATTATAATCATTGTAGTTATTCTCATTTTATGTTCTCGTAAAATCAGTTTTAATTAGCTAAAATCATTTTTAATCTCCCCATCACGAATTATTTGAAACATTAAAATATCTCATTATTTATGGTTTTGTGTTAAACACATGCTACAGCTGCTATTAAAAATAATAAAGGATGTGTTCAGTTTCTTATGAGTTGATAAAATAAAAAAATTGATGGATTGTTTATGTATGAATCCCTTGATAGTGACAAACATAACTGATTGTTGTGAAATTTAAATTCATCAAAAGATCTTAATTGAGTATATTATGATATATTTATTAGGATGAATCTAATTTATTTTTCTATTATTCAATAAAACTGCGTTAAACAAAATACTATTTGCAGAAAAATTATTCATTTCGTTAAAATTATTGTAAGGTATTATAAGTAAATCCAGACAGGGGGATAATTTCAAATTTCTGTTCTTATTTTGCAATCACAATTTACATAACCTTTCATGTAAATAAATTAATAGTTTAAAAAAACTAAAAAAAACACGCTTTTAGAGTTAATCCAACAAAAAAGTAAAAAAATAATTGTTAACATAAGAATAAAATTACTGACAAGAAAATGAATGTCACTGTTCTAAAAGCGTGGGGTGCTTTGAATGACATTTTTAAACTAACACTGCATTTCGGAATGAAACTAGTGAAAAATTATAACGATTGATATCGAGCACCCCAAGCTTTTAGAACAGTGACATTAATTTTCTTGTCAGTAATTTTATTCTCATGTTAACAATTATATTTTTCCTTTTTAGTTTTATTAACTCTAAAAGCGTGTTTTTTAAACTTTTAATTCATTTTTTTCCTTTTTAGTTTTATTAACTCTAAAAGCGTGTTTTTTAAACTATTAATTTACATTTTAGTTTGATTAACTCTAAAAGCATGTTTTTAAACTATAATATTTAAATTAGGTCTCGGTGTGGAGGACAGGTTCTTACAATAATTTAATTGTGAGTAGAACAAAGGCTAAATTCGAATATGTCGTGCCAGCCAGGATTCGAACAGGAGATTTCCTTATCCGTAGTCAAACGCGTTATCCGTTGTGCCGCTGTCCCACGTAGGTTTGAAGGTCTGAAAGATGTCTGTAAATGTTTCTTTTCAGCTTAAATAGTGTGTATGAGGAGAAACAGATATCCAGGGGAAAAAATGATGCGCCGATAAAGATGACTTTTCAAAGGCTGTGTGTTTTAATCACTAATCCTGGCGTTCTAATCATGATGAGATAATAAACTTATCAAAATATTTTACTGTCGTCGGTCCTTGATAAGTCTAAAACGTTTAAATTAAATCGGATCTCTTAAAGTAGGGCAAAATCGAGCCTAAAGAGTCAGTTAAACATACAAACAAACAAACATACAGGTGAAACTAATAAAAGCTTATTAAAAAGAAAATGAATGTAACATGAAAACTAATTATCCGCAAATAATTAGTTCAAAGTTAATTGTCTGTATCATATTATTTTATCAGAAAATTATGATTTAATGCATTATATTTATATATTTTTTTTAAACTCACTTAAATACTGGAATTATATTTATAGTCACCGGATAGCTATATGCATTTAGGATTATTAGATAAACGGAATGCAATTTGTATGGAAATACTTTCAAATATTCCCTCTGATTTTTATTAAATAATGCAGAGCAAAAAATTCACAATTTGCAATTTCCTATGTATCATGAAATAAATATGTTTTTGATTATAATTACAGCATGTTCATAGAATAAAAAGCATCTTGCAAAAAATACTATTTTTAGTATTCATATGATTAGTGACAATAAATAGTTAAAAGGATTAAAAAAAAAGCAATTACACTTTGTTAATCATACATGAAATTACTTTGAAAATCATTATATCTATATACAATGTTTTCAACTGTTGCATATTTTCAGAAACAATTGACACATGTTTTGATTGCAATACGAGAGTGTCATTTTTCATAACTATATCATGTAATTATCTAATACAGACTGCAGGGAATAATTATGCTGTACATTATTATAATGCTCATTATTATTCCAATAAAAGATTGAATTTCAAAAGATTAAAAGATTGAAGATAGAGATTAGATAGAGATTTCAAAATACCAATAGGATATCACTATACATCTATAAATGGATTGTTAAAATATTATGTCTTGTATTTTATTTGACTGTAGAAACCAAATCATGTATATATGTCAATTTCAAAATTCTGTCATAATTATCAAGGTATGTTTTTATTTTATGTTAAAACTTTTTGGTGTGATTTTTTCATCTAAACATTTGAGAAATTTAACAACACGAGTGAAATATTATTGAAATGCAATTGATATATTTATATATTAATATTATTTTCATACTTTTTTTAAAATTTAACAATGAAATTTTATTTATTTGTTAAATAAATAATCTGAACATTTGCATTCTTTTATAAAACAAACACATTTTACCATAAACAAAGAACATACAATGTAAAATACTGCTCTAATGAACAATATTTCAATTATATAGACCATTCACGATAGTTTAGATTGTAAATAAGTAACAACGACTAAATATATTATTTATTATATCAGTTTCATTGAACAACAAAAAATTTGAATAATAAATAATAATAATAAAAAATAATACCATATTAATTTCCTTTTCAACAGTGTTTCGCAAACTCCTTGTTATGATTTTTTTTCCTTTTCTAAACAAAGTTGACGATATCCTGAACATAATACTTGCATGGTGCACTCCAATTAATCTGTTTAAAAACTTTTTGACAAAATTTCTTGATTAATGAGAAAATAATTTGGCAACCTAAGATCTTAGGCATAATTGAGTTATTATTAACCTATTTCTGAGCTCTTTGTAATTTTTTCCTCATTATATGGCGAAGCTCATGTTGTTTGAACTACTAGTTTCCTCCTAATCTCCAAATATATGGTTAAATAGAAAGGACTTATCAGCAATGACAAGCTTCATTTTTAAAAGAATGGCAAAGTTCATTTAAAAAAAAAGTTTTAATAGATATTAAGCTAGTATGTCATCTACTATCTTGAAAAAAATTTATTTGAATATTAATAATTATTATAACCTATTTTAAACAAATCATAGAACTATGTTAAAAGAAAGAGAATACAAATTTATGCATATTCAAAGACGTAAAATTGCATTTGATAAATTCCAAATGTTTATGATTTGATTTTCATAACTAAAATATAAATAAATACAAAAATTAAAAGTAATGTTTTTTCTATTTCTGCAAGTTGTTGCAAATTCTGATAAAGGATTTGATTTCATATGTGAAACTTCAATCTGAAAACTGGCAACCTGCCAATGATTTTTTTTTTTTTTATTATTTTAGTATTTAGATGCCGATTCATAGATTAGTTATTTTTAAAGGATTCTTGAAATATTTGATTTATTGCAATTTAATGCCAGTAATTTTTATTAGTTTTGCTTGTGACTTCATGCACAATACTGTTCAAACAGATATACACATTTCATTATATGATATTTTAAAAAAAGAGGACGATGAGAAAAAAAAAAAGTGGGTTTTTTTTTAATGAAACGAATACATCGCTTTCCAAAAATTAAGGTATTAGTTTTTTTTTCTCTTAGTTTTAAACAAATTAAAATAACAACCTATTATTTAGACAAATCTTTTACATGGAAGTACAAATATTTATAGAACTTTTAATTAATTTGACATCGTGCATAATTTATAAATTATGTATAATTTTTTCATAAAATCAATTTTTATTAAAAAAAAATATAAATGGTCTTCCTTGACTATAATATATTATTGGCATTGCTCTACCATATTAGATGTCGGGCAATTAAAAAGAAATCAACGACCATATATGGAGCAACAATAATTCCAAGTTATTTACATATCTTCAAACTGATTACAAGGCAAGGACGTTCAAAATAGTTACAAACTTGTTCCGCAAGATTAAGATCCTGAAATCAAGTTGGTCATTATATTTATATTCGATACATTTTTAATCCTCATTATATTTATTGACAATCCTAATTCTACGAGGTAAAACATTATTATTCATTAGGATGTTGTCATTACCTACAAGGTATCATTACGGTATGGATGAAGAATCTGAGCACTCTATCTCTCAGCTATCAGAAGCGAACACATGTATATCCTTGTGACCACCAAGATATACTGAAAAATATTTCATAATTTTATTTATTTTATAATTGCGACGTCCACCAAGATACTATTGATAGAAGTTTGTACTTCGTTGTCTCCAGAGTAAAATATTACCATAACCACCATGCAAAATAAACCTTGACTAAACTATACATATACTAATTGATGTATGGTTCAAGAGGTGTGTAATACTGTGTCCAAAAGATAAGATCAAATTTCAATTTAAAATTCCCGGGGTTTATGCAAATTCATTTTTTTTCTTTTTCAGGTTGCTGGCACTGTCCTTGACATCTGTGTGAAATTTGACGTCAAAATATATATTAGTGCACTCAAATCTCGGTTGGTACCGAAAACACTGAATGCACCAGCTCGCACTACATTGATACTTCGAAGCTGTTTCATCAAAAATGAAAACCATATCGTTCCACAACCACCGTATTCACACCGTGCGACTTCTGGCTATTCTCTAAACTCAAAAGACCTCACCGGGGGCACCATTTTGAGTCAATTGAAGAGATTCAACGTGAATCGGCGCGCGCTTTGAAGGCCCTCCCTGCAGATGACTTTTTAGCATACATTGAGGATTGGAAAAAAAAGTTGTCATAAGTGCATTGTGTCCGGAGGGATATACTTTGAAGGCGATGAAATAAATCTGGAAGAATAAATAAAGAATTTTTGGAAAAAAAAATAATTGCTCTTACTTTTTGGGTACAGTAGTATATTGCACAGCCTAATCAGTCACTTCCCTGTGGATGATTAGAAGTGACTTATAACCTTCTTCAACACAAGGTTTGATTTTTAAAAAAAATGTCATCGTAATATAGTTTTAGATATCTTTATCATTATTGTGTCGAAATTTTTTACAGTTAGCTGAAACACATAAGTGTTTCGTTCTCGGACCAAAACAACCAGGCTATATTCTTTAAAAGGGTTTTAACTTGTGAGCGACCTTGGACAGATCTCCATCCAACTTATTTTCGAACGGAAACAGAAACCACACTATAAGATGTACTAATTAGATATATTCTTCTTCTTCGTTGGCGCAACAGTCCATGGTGGGTCAAGGCTGTTTGCTTATTGGCAGATTTCGAGACAAGAGATGTTTTTTTTTTCTTTTTACGGGGCAAAATCGTCAGCCCTATTTCCACCAGTCATATGAGACCGTACTGTAGTACTGTTTAAAATGGATTCCAATTCATTATAAACATACATGGCATAGCAGGGACTCGAACCCATAAACCTGTGGCACGGAGGGCCAGAACACTAGTCACTCCAACATCTGGCACCAATTAAATACATTGACTAGCAATAATTTCATTCAAATCCACTGCATCACCTACTGTCATAACACATCGACATAAACCGTTTTTAAATTACCATTCTCCGCAATAAAATTAAAGATCAATAAGTATTTATTATTTATTATTTGATATTTCTAAAATTTTATTATCACAAATACCTTTAAATTCTATAATTTTTTTCTGATGAATTCAGAAATAACAACCTGATATTTCAGTTACATAAAATAATTCGAAGCGTTTTTTCTTCTTTCATTTGATTTTATCAAACAATCTTTCATATATACGGCATTTGTTATTAATACTTCATTCTTATAATGAGCGTATCAAAAACGAAGTTATTCCATAACTTTAAAGAGCCAATGTATTCTGAAAGGATCATTTTTAATCACTGCACACTGATCTTTTTTGTTTAAAAGGATAGTTGATTCCTTATTTAACCTTTTTCCGGATAACTTGATTTTTAATACCTTTGTTTTTCAATTAATTTATGTTTAAAACTAAACTGTAACTGTAATTTCTATAAACAAAGAGTTTTTAACGAAAATGTAATTAGTTTTCTGAAGTACGGTAAAATATATTTTTACATATATTAATCAAAAAATAATGTGAAGGAGATATTTTCGTTACTTTTTTATTAATCTATATTTTAATTCTATGTTAACAATATTTGCAAACTTGTCCATGAAAACATTTTTTTGCTGAAAATATCCTCAAATCCTGTTAAAGTTATAACCTAAAACAGATACCTAGATTCCAGGAAAATGTACCTGTTATCTACTCTATTATCTATAGTTTTAAAGCAAAATAGGGAATTCTCCAAGTCCAGCAAAATTTATCACAGGAGAAAAAAAAACCTGTTTGACAGTGTCTATCCCCCGTCATTGATAAAGTTGAAGATTACATCAACTTATCGTTATCTGTCCCATCTTTATTATCTGTACACATAAATCTGTTCAGAAAAAAAAAAATGATTGCATCTTTGAGCAAAATATGCCTCGCGGAAAAATGTCAGCCTCGCCCTGATAGTCTCTAAAATTGCATGGAACAGTCATTACTCAAGAATTTATGAGCAACTCTTTATTTTCCGTAACTATGTACCGAAATTATCATTTTTTTAGTGATCTTTAGGGATTGAGTATTTTTGATATGGATTATTAAATTTGTGAGAAGCTTTACTCGTACAGCATAAATGAAAGTAATGCGTCAACGCTATTGATTCCTCCTCAATAAATGTCAATAATTTTTTACATGAAATGTGACATTGCATTTTATTTAGATAACGTTTAATTTATTATTATTTTACGATTAGTATAATTTATTTTCTCTTAGATTTCTTAAACAATAAAAGATTGAAATATCTTTGATACACGACAGGAAACATTAAACATAAGGTAGTGATAATTTACTAAAGTAGGGTAGTATTAATTTACACTAGAAACATAGGGTAGTATTAATTAACACTAGAAACATAGGGTAGTATTAATTTAATTCTTATCTACTCTATCACAAGCCATCAAAATGCATAATTTGTAAACAGTGAAACTACATACGAATAAGTAATAAAAGTAAAGTCTGTTTATAAAAAAGGAACATGAGTTATTAGAGAGTTTTTGCATAACGTTTTTTTATCGTCCGATTTTTTTTCTCCCCAGCGCACATGCTCATAGGAAATTGCGCATGCGTATCTGTAATAATGTTTCCTATGAGCATGCGCGCTAGGGAGAAAAAAATACCGGACGACAAAAAAACGTTATGCAAAAACTCTCTATTGACTAAGACTAAATCTCAGTACCTAGGGCGGCTCATGATTAATATTAGAGATTTTATTTTGAAAACGCAACAGATACCAAAAAGAAAGAATCATTTGCAAAATTACATCTTACAATTTAACGTAAATTTATTAAAAGTCATGAAATGAATATCTTATGTTATCCAAGCACTCATTTCATATTTGTGATTGTTATAAGATTTTTCAATATTTATCTTACAAGATTTGACAATGCGACGTAACTATTCTCATATGACAGCACTTGGACAACAAAGTATAGGCAAAAATGTGTTATATAACTTTAGGTTTCTTCATTAGTATGCCATGTCAATGCATAAAGATATAGCTATAAACCTTGTATAACTATATCAGTACGCTAAGTAAAAATATATACTGTAATTAAATATTCAGTACTTATTATTAGAATTGATATTAATAATTTGGCCAGTTAACTTGATTTTAAATACTTTTTTTTTAAAAATTTATGTTTACAACAGAACTGTAACTGTAAAAAAATCTATAAAAATGGGTTTTTACGAAAATATTATTAGTATTATTCTAAAGGCAGTAAAATATATCTCTCAATAAATTAAAAATATTTATAATATATTTAGGTAAAAAAAAATATATCCAATTTTATTCCTACATATATTTGTTTTACCTGAAAAATATTTGAATTACAATGTTTTTTTAGGTTTTTTTTTTGGAAAAGCAAATATGTATGAAAATGAAACAGATATATTTTGTATATGAAATGTATATAATGAATGAAATAGTTACACATTCATATGTATTTCTATAAATTTATACAATGTAATCTCTTTGTCTGCATGCATATAAAAACAGCTTTTTTTGTCAGTTATTTATTTTTAAAAGCTATATTTGAAATTAAAAAAATTAAATCATACAATATATTTATTTTGTAGAAAGATTCTTTTGATACAGTTGTTTCGAGTTTTTATGTTTTGATTAAAGAATATTGAATAATTCATAGTTATTTTATATTATGAATTATTAAAAATTAGTGTAGGAAATATGACAAGAAATATAGTAGGCATTGCAAAATAATACAAATAGGAATTAATACTTGAAACTAGATAATATATATATATATATATATATATATATTTATAACATGATGTCAATCATGTTTCATAAGAATTCAAAAACACAAAGTAATTAACTAAATATAAGTATTTTTTCAAAAAAAACTAGAAAAAATCACATTTAGAATAAAATATTCATTATTTTGCATATAATGTTAAAAGTCAATGTTTAAGGTTAAATTAAAAAAAAAAAAATTCATGATAGTATTTTAAGGAAAATTATTTTCGTTTAAAAAATCTCAAAAAAATCTAACTAAATTTTAATTTTTCTCTTAAAGGTAATATATAACAAGTAATATAAAAAAAAGCTTTTTTTAAAGTCAATTCCTACTTTTTTACACTCTATTGCAGAAAGTCTTTTATAAATAACTTTCATTCAATTTTTTAAATTTATCTAGCGTCATCTATTGGTAGAGATATGCAACTTAAATCTAAAAAAAACTAAAATTAATTAAAAAAATATAATAACCGAACTAATATTTGAAAAAACTGTATTGACATCCAATGTCATCCGCTACAAGTTAAAAACAATGTATTTGAACTTAAGCGGATGAATAAAAAGTATTTCATTAACGATTGAAAATTTGAACAAGATATATATAGGGAGAGTGTGAGCTAATAGAAGGAATTGAAAAAAAAAAGAAATCCCTATGACAGTGTTTTAAGGAAACTTCCTTTCTTTTAAAAAAATCTCAAAAATATATAACTAAATTTTAATTTTTATCTTAAAGGTAATATATAATAATAAGGATTTGGCAAGAATTCCATACATGTTGCAAATTCTTTCCTTAATTTATACGAATCCCTACTGCCAGATATGATGTATTTTAGATATGCAAAACTAACTCTTGAGGCACCACGAACATTCATTTTAACTGAAGTGTTTCCCGAAATACTAATTATTATTTATTACCAATGTTTTCAGCTTTTAAACACTCCTGAAAAGTGCTTTAAAATATTAATTCTACGATTCCAGAGGCAATCAGTATAATGATGTGTCCGTGTTCGCTGCTGCAAATAAATGCTAGACAAAACATTAAAATAGCTTATGCGGCAAAACGGGATCCGAAGTAATCTCAGCTGGAGATGATGCGGACGTTTTCTCCCGCGTGTAATGTACACGATTCACAAATTTCGCGTTATTGCCCATTAATGCCACATTATGGCCCGCGGGCTCTGAGGGGATGTCGAATTTATTAGGGAAACAGCATCCTACCACAGTCGGTCATAAATTGTTGCAATTATTCCTTCTCCGACTCTTGTGTCTGACAAATGGGAAGATAACTGACTGCTTTCCTTTCTTATTGAATTCTGCCAGAAAATACTCTGTGTATTAGGATAACAAAAACAAGTAATACAAAAAAATTTTTTTGATCAATTTCTACTTTTTTTTTTCACTATATTGCAGAAAGTCCATTATAAATAATTTTCTTTAATTTTTTTAAGTTTATCTGGCGCCTTCTATTGGTAGATACATGCGACTTAAAACTAAAAAAAATAATAATAATTAATTAAATTTAATTATTAAATTAATATTTGAAAAAACTGCATTAACATCAAGTATCATCATCTGCAAGTTAAAAAAAATGTATTTGAACTTGAGTGGAGGAATACAAATATTTTATTAACGATTGGAAATTTGAACAAGATATATATAGGGATAGAGGGAGCCAATAGAAGGAATTGAATGAATATTTGTACAATAAATCCATGATTTTAAACAGTTAAAATGATTCTTTATTTTTCCCAGTTAAGACTAATTTCCGTTATTTGCCATTGCAAGAAAATTGACTTGCAACCGTAAAGTACTGAAATGAGAGAATTGTGATGAATTTCCACGTTTACTACCGTTAAAGCCATTTACTATTGTGCCCAAAAAGTAAGACCAATTATTATTTTTTTTCAAAAACTCTTTATTTATTCTTCCAAATTTATTTCATCGCCTACAAAGTAATCCCTTCCGGACGCAATGCACTTATGCCAACTTTTTTTTCAATCCTCAATCCTGTGTAAAAAGCCATTGGCAGGGGTGTCCTTCAAAGCGCGCGGCGATTCACGTTGAATCTCTTCAATCAACTCAAAACGTTGTCCCCGGAGTGGCCTTTTGAATTTAGGGAATAGCCAGAATTCGTACAGTGTGAATACTGTGGTTGCGGAACGATATGGGTTTCATTTTTGGCGAAAAAGTCACGAAGAATCAATGCAGTTTGATCTAACGCATTCAATGTTTTCGGTACCAATTCAGATTTGACGCGTTTGAGGCCCCACATGGAATTGACTGATCCTTTAAAATTCCAGCATCATCATTAAAGTCTCTAATTGTAAATCTACGGTTTGCAAGCACAAAATCTTTAATTTTTGGTACGTGAGCTTCGCCGGTTGACGTTGATGGTCGACCAGAGGGCTCTTCGTCTTCGACGAGTTCTCTGCCATCTTTGAACTGTTTATACCACTTCTAAACTTTTCTTTCTGATATAGGAATGCTCACCGAATGCCTTCTGTAATATACTATACATTTCCGCAAACAAAATTTAATGCAAGTTCTTTGTTCCATTAATTACGACATTTCAAAAATCGCCGGAGTCAGTTTTTGCATCTCAGAAGACCAAGAGTAACTCAAGCACTAATGAATATTTTGACGTCAAGTTTTACAAAAATGTCAAGGACAATGCCAGCAACCTAAGAAAGAAAAAAAAAAATTGAAATTCCAAGAGCGCCGGGAATTTTAAATTAAAAATTGGTCTTACTTTTTGGACACAGTAATGCATTTTTTCCATCGCGAGAAAATTGACTTGCAACTGTAAACCGCTAAAAATGAGAGTATTGTGATGAGCTACCATGTTTACAATCAGTAAAGCCATTTACACTAGATCCGCAAAAGTTAATGAGAGAGAAAAATACCTTTTCAAAGGTTTTACAAAAATTTGTAATGCACATCATGATTTAGACATCTCGTGAATAAATGTTGACAAAGCTCTCGTTCGTTACTATTTTAAGTTTTATTTCAATTTTCTTCTCACACTCTCCCTATATATATCTTGTTCAAATTTTCAATCTTTAATAAAATACTTTTTAATCATCCACTCAAGTTCAACTACATTTTTTTTTTGAACTTGTAGTGGATGACACTTGATGTTAATACAGTTTTTTCAAATATTAATTCAGTAATTATATTTAATTAATTAACTTTAGTTTGTTTTAGATTTAAGTTGCATGTATCTCAATCCACCGATAGATGGTGCCAGATAAACTTAAAAAAAATAATGAAAATTACTTATAAAGGACTTTCTGCACTATAGTGAAAAAAAAGGAGGAATTGACTTGAAATTTTTTTTTATATTACTTGTTCCTAATTAAATTGACGAAAATCAAACTCGAAATATTTTCAAAGGAAAAGGGCCGATGAAATATTAATTAATATCTACCTTTCTCAATGATACCTTAATCAACCTATTGAAATTAGTAAATGCGAAGACTTTAACATTATGCTCTAAAGTAGAACTTTTGCATTAGGGTATGTGTAACATAAAAACATTGCTTGCATTAAGTTTTAGATCACTTGTAATACAAATCAACAACTGACTAAAAGGCCTTGTAAATTAATGTAATGCATAATATTAAATGTTAGATTTATAACAGAGAATATATAAATAAACTGTAAATATTTATCGAATTTTACTTTTTTCTCGTTGTCTGGTTCCTTCTTCCACACAGGACAGACGTGTTTTTTTTTCGCTTCTCGTTTTCTACATTCGTGTCAGCCCTTTTAGTTCTGGATTTGTAAAATATTTTCTTTCAAGTTTTTTGCAGAGTTTAAGACGACCAGGATAAGTTCTTCCCTCACAAAATATACTTTGATTAGAGATATTTTATATTGTATATTGTTCGGTGTACAGTTTTTTTCCTTTGTAATTCCTTTTTCCTTTTTTTTTACCTTTAATTTTGAGATTTTTTTTTTCAAATATTTTTTCTTTTTGAGTGCGTTTTTTCAATTTTTTAAAAATTTATTTATTTATTTTATTTTTAAAAAAGATCTCTAGTCTACTTCTTATTTTCTGATTTATTCATTTTAACAATTTTTCCCAACTGTTCATTTGTTTTTAACTACATCGCCGTTTTATTTTTATATTTTGTCAAAGTTTTTTTTGTAGTATTTTTTTATTAGTTGTTATTTATATTTAACTTTTTTTTACAACTTCCTTTGCAACAAGATTCTTTTGTTTTGTTGGTCATTTTAGTTTTTAATTTTCTCCTGAAATAATAAAATTCTTCTTTTTGCGACTTTTCGATTTTTTTTTTTTTTTCCAAGCCTCAGTTTTTATTTATTATTATTTTTTTTTAATTCTTTGCTTTTAATATTTTGCTGTAACTTTACCTCATATGAATTGGTCTACGCTTTTTCGTTAGTTAGCCATTTTGTTTAATTTTCCATCTGCTAGCTTTACATTATTTTCAATTGCAGAGTAGAGTTTTTATCCCTCCCATTGTATTCTTCTTTTGACCTTGGCAATCAGATACACAATTCTGGGTCTTTCCTTTCTCTCACCCACGTTTTCGAAGCCCCTTTCACCTGACCTTCGACCCCTGTCGCTCTTCAAAAAGCATCCCCCCTTCCCTTCCTGCTTTTGATGATCTTCCTTCTCGTTTGTTTGCCCTTCCCCCAACTAGTTCATATTAAAGTAGTCCCAATAAATTATCAACTGTTCGTCTTCTTCCCTGTTTATTTACTTTTTTCAATTCCTTCGATTAGCTCACACTCTTCCTATATCTTGTTCAAATTTCCAATCGTTCATAAAATACTTTTTATTCATCCACTCAAGTTCAAATACATTTTTTTGAACTTGTAGTGGATGACTATTGATGTGAATACAGTTTTTTTTTTTCAAATATTAAAGCTTTAATTGAATTTAAATAATTAATTTTAGTTTTTTTTTAGCTTTAAGTTGCATATATGTACCAATAGATGGCGCCAGATAAATTTAAAAAAAATGAATGAAAATTATTTATAAAGCACTTTCTGCAATATAGTGAAAAAAAAAAAAAGTAGGAATTGATTCTAATTTTTTTTTTTTTTTATATCACTTGTTTTTTATTATTTGTACTTTTATTTTTGTTCTTTTCGAGTTTAATTATGAAAAATATGAGTTTAGAAAGTGAAAATTACGAGGAAAGGCTATCAAGATCAAGGCCGCATTACTCATTTCGTACTATTGGAAAATGAAGAGATCAATAATTCATAACAGTCGGAAGTCAGCACAGAAATAAGAGATCTGCTGAATGTGAAAATAGGCACTCTGTTTAATTTAAATTCTCCCTTTAGATGTTACGGAGATACAAGTAATCTTGAAAGCAGACTTGAACTTTTCGTTAAAAATTTTCCAACAAACAGTCCTGCTGTAATAGGCAATTCGCGTCTTGGTTCAAATTCTTCTAGCATGTACGCAGAAACTTTAAAAAGTCATCCTAAAATTTCTCATACAGTACTCCTGTTCCCTTCTCAGACAGCCGCAGATTAATTCTCCACTAATATAAAAGTAATATAATATAATATAAAGTAATATAAAAAAAGTTTTAAGTCAATTCCTAATTTTTTTCACTACATTGCTGAAAGTCTGTTATAAATAATTATCATTCGTTTAAGTTTATCTGTCACCATCTATTGGCAGATATATGCAACTTAAATCTAAAAAAAACTAAAATTAATTCATTAAATTTAATTACTGAATTAATATTTGAAAAAACTGTATTAGCATCATGTGTCATCCACTACAAGTTCAAAAAAATGTATTTGAACTTGAGTGGATGAATAAGAAGTATTTTATTTACAATTGAAAATTTGAACACGATATATATAGGGAGAGTGCGAGCTAATAGAAGGAATTGAAAAAGAATGATTGGTGAGAGAAATGTTGGAAGAACCTATTAGTCTATTAGAAATTAAGTCTAATAGAAATTGGTCTCATCGTGAACTCACCAGAAGAAAAAGATGTTCAAAACCTTTTACATTCAATAGGCTATTCAGATTTACTCAAATGCAACATTAAGCATTGAGAGTAAGCAGATTAATCCCCCTCAAATATTACTCAAATTAATTATTTTTTATATTCCTAAACAATTCACTGAATTTGAATTTTATGAAGCCTTAGAATTTGCAACAGATCACAACAAAATACCTTTCAAAATCTCGTTCAAAATTAAAGAACGAAAACAAGATTACCATTGTATTGTAGAAGCTTCTCCAGCGACTTTCAAGACTCTGATAAATGTAGGCAAATTAGCCATTAACTGTCAGATTCACAATATCAGAAAATACGAGGATGTTACAACTCAGAAATTCGGGCATACACAATATCAGTGCAGAAACAAAAGTCCATACTACCCTTTTTGACCTTCAAAACATTTCTCACATGATTACAAATCAAATAAACTTTACTTTATAAATTGCTATTATACTAATATTAAAAATATTACAAACTTCGACACCAGGCATTCAGCTGGCGATGTAACTTATTCTTTTTTCTTAAAAAAAATCGAAGTATACAAAAGGTCAATAATCTGTTAAAAGATTTGTAAGTTTTTAAGACCTACATTCCATTTAAAAACTGAATAAAGCTCCAAATTTAGATTTTAATGTCTTCAGATCTTGAACCTTGTAATACAATTGAACCATTTACAAATATTCCTCAATGGACACTTAATGTCCATTGATTAATGTCTACACTTATTTTAATTCCATTAACTTGAACATTGTACACATCAACTTGAGAAAAGTTAAAGAAGCTACAAATTTATTAAACCAACTTGTTCAAAAATTTAATACTGATTTAATTCTCATTCTTATCTTATGTTAAGAGTTGCAGAATTGAAGGAATGTCCAGATCTTGGATATCACAAAATTGAAAAGCAGGCATTGTTGATCTCTCAAACATTTCGATTAATATTGCAGATGTCTATATGCATGTAAATTTCTATCTTTATACATAGTCCCCTCAAAGAGATCTCATGAGCCGATAATTATATAGCAGGATTTTGTGTTAGGAAGAGCTACCATTTACTCTACATATGCAAATTAGAAAAGAAAGAATAATGCTGTCCAGGACATATTTCATAAGATTAGTTTTTAACAATTTTATTACACGTTACTACTATCACATAATTATGCCTGAAGCCATGAAGTCCTTTTACAATTTTGGAATTACGTGAATTTGTGTAACCATAGAATAAAACGCCACGAAAACAGAAGGTTCTATAAAATTAGTAGATTAGAAAGAGGAATGAAGATTAAGGCGGATCATCATTATTTTTTTGGTATTTTTTTCTCAATAGCGCTGAAAATATGCGGAATGCTTTAACAAACGAACTTACAAAATTTCAGATTAATGAATAAATTTCTTCCGAATCCATTTTAGGCTACAAATATGCGAAATCAGCTGAAAATTAAGCAAACTTTCAATTTTCATTGACATTTATAATTTCAGGTGCGGAAAATTTAAAAATATCTGATGCATACAGGCAAAATTAATGTAGCAAATCAATACTTCTTGTACCACTTTGGGATTTAATTATATAAAGGCAGCCTAAAATGTTGCAAATTTTAATTTATCAATGGTATTTTATTCTTCCCGTTGTACAAGAGACATATGTACAAGAAACATATTGTACATATGTAGAAAACAATTGTACATAAGAAGTACAATTGTACAAGAAACATATGTGCAAAAGTTTAGAGTATACAATAAATATATTCTGCATCGACTTTTAACTTTTAAAATGGTCATTAGTCGGCAATTAAAAGTATTGCAGTATAGAAATGAAAAGATATAAAACTATTTTTTCTTAACGATTGATACATAAAAATAAGAAATACTTTTATCATCTATTTACTTTTTATCTAGGCTGATCTTAATGTTTTTATATCCTACAATGTCGAATTTTCTATGCTCTACATATCTATCTCATTAATGAGCTGGAGCTAGTTTCAACTATTCGTAATACTTCCCCAAAATACATAATCATTTTTTGTGCAATTCGTGTCCAAATACTCTTGAAAACTGGAACAATAACACCTATTTCTGAACTTCCCAAATAGTACATTTAATAGTAATGTTACGGTTTCAAGACTCCAAATTTGATTATACACTGAAGTGACAAAAGTCATGGGATACATCTTAATATCGTGTCGGCCCTCCTTTCGCCCGGCGAACTGCAGCAACTCGACGTGGCATGGACTCAACAAGTCGTTGGAAGTCTTCTGCAGGAATATTGAGCCATGCTGTCTCGATAGACGTCCATAATTGTGAAAGCGTTGATGGTGCAGGATTTTGGGCATGAACAGACCTCTCGATGATGTCCTATAAATGCTCGATGGGATTCATGTCGGGCGATCTAGGTGGCCAGATCATTCGTTGGAATTGTCCAGATTGTTCTTCAAACCAAATTGCGAACAGTTGTGGCCCGGTGACATGGCGCATTGTCATCCATAAAAATCCCATCGTTGTTTGGGTACATGAAGTCCATGAATGGCTGCAAGTGATCTCCAAGTAGCTGAACATAAGCATTTCCAGTCAATGTTCGGTCCAGTCGCACCAGAGGACCAAGCCCATGCCATGAAAAAACAGCCCACACCATTACGGAGCCACCACCAGCTTGAACAGTGGCTTGCTGACAGTTTGGGTGCATGGCTTCGTGGGGTCTGCGCCGCACTCGAACCCTACCATCAGCTCTTACCAACTGAAATCGTGACTCATCGGTCCAGGCCACGGTTTTCCATTCATCTAGGGACCAACCGATATGCTCACGTGCCCACGAGAGTCGCTGCAAGCGATGTCGTTCTGTCAGTAAAGGCACTCGAGTCGGTCTTCTGCTGGAATATCCCAAGAAAGCCAAATTTCTCCGCACAGTTCTAACAGACAAGTCCCTTGTACGTCCCACATTGATTTCTGCGGTTATTTGACGCAGTGTTGCTTGTCTGTTAGAATTCACGACTCTTTGCAGACGTCGCCCGTCTCGGTCGTTAAGTGCAGGCGGTCGAACACTGCGCTGTCCATGGTGGGATGTTATGCCTGAAATTTTATACTCTCGGCACACTCTTGACACAGTGGATCTGGGAATGTTGAATTCCCTAACGATTTCTGAAATGGCATGACCCATGCGTCTAGCTCCAACTAACATTCCGCGTTCAAAGTCTGTTAATTCCCGTCGTGCAGTCATCATCACGTCAAAACCTCTTCACATGAATAACTTGAACAGAAATGAAAGCTCTGCGAAAGCACTGCGCCTTTATACCTGTTCTACGCGATGCTACTGCCATCTGAAAATTTCCATATTGCTATCCCATGACTTTTGTCACTTCAGTGTATACTGTCTGGGAAATTGAATTAATAATTGGAACAGCTGGAAAAATAGTTCCTCAAATTACAAAATTAAAGAAATATTCATTGACCATCTGTTGGGTAAGCCTATTTTGAAAGGGGAGGTTCAACCATTGAAAATACATAAATGCTTCTATCCCCAACTTCTGTACAGAATGATTATATAAAAAAAATATATAAAAAACAAATTCTAGATATATGAGCAGTTAGCTATCATAGCCGTTTCCAAATACCACATATATTCACTTCATTAACATTTGTGGTATAAATGTTTTTATTAAATTTATTTTCAATGAAATAAAAAGCTTGCGAAACTCGGAGAGAAAAAAATAAAATTAATAGCAGTAAAATATAAAAACGTGATCATTGGAATCGTTTACTTATTATTAGAAATTTAATAAGATACAAACTTGTGCCATTTCTTTAAATCGTAAATTATCTTAGTGCAATCAAATGAATATCTATTACAAGAGTAATTAAATATTATTTTATAACATCTTTATTATTTACTTAATAAAACATGATTAAGTGAATAATAAAGACGTGAATTGTAGTTATAAAATATATTATTCACTTAATAAAACATGAGCATGTGTATACTATTGTTCATTTTACAATTTAAAAATTGAGCTAGAAGATATTTATTGATTATTTATAAGTTTTTGTGATAAGTGATGTGAGTTTTTATTGATAAATTTTTGTACTTAGGTTCTTATAGATTCCACACTTTCGCGCTAGCTGGAAGAAAAGTCTGAAATTTAAAAAAAAGTTTTTTCAGCTAATATAGTGGGAAAAGAATATAGATTTTTTTTTAACTATCCGCCCTAATGGAGATGAAACTTGTAAAAATTGTCCGAGTAACGTTGGGGGTGAAGAAAACCCGAAGGGTTATAGAAATTACAAATTTTGCGTGAAAATATAAGGAAAACATAAAGCAATAAAATTTTACAGTATTCAAATTTGATGTTTCAGTCGCTCAAAATTTAGAATAAACCACATTATGGATGAAACACAAATAAGAATTAAAAATTAAGAAAACTATATAATTAAAACTGATATTTAAGAGGATTATTTAACACAAGATAATAGTGATACATATTAATATGTGATCAAAGTCCAGCATTCTACCTTTTAGAATTTTTTAGAATAAATTTTAGAATAAACCACTATATGAGATGAAACACAAATAAGAATTAAAAATTAGGAAAACTATATAATCAAAACTGATATTTAAGAGGATTATTTAACACGAGACAATAGTGATACATATTAATATGTGATCAAAGTCCAGTATTCTGCCCTTTAAATATTATGAACAATGATGAATGATATTATGACAAAATGATCAATGCTATATATATACTCTTGTCCAAGCCTTTATTTTGTTAATGGAAACAATGGTCGAATACGAAAAAAGCCTTAAATATTTTTAAGAAGTAAAGTTGGAGAGAAGAGCAAAGCAAACAAATTATTATTGTTTTATGAAAAACAAAGAGACTATTCCCAAAGTTAATTGATTTTAAATTCTCTTTATAAATTCAAAAGCTCTTTAAGAAAAAAAAAAGAAAAAAAAGATGTACGAAGAGGAAAATTATGAATTAAAAAAAAAGAACTTGCGATAAAAGAAGAAATTAAAAAAAATGGAGAATTGAAAATTAATTTCTTTTTACATAATTGATTTTAGAAGAATGAATACGCAGGAAAAGAAAAATAATAAATTAGGCTAACTTGTTAAGAAATAAATGTACAAATATAATCTTGTTGAAACAGTTATTAAAAAAAAGTAAGTTAATAAAATGAATTAAATGGATACAAAATAAATAAAAAAAGATGCTTTGTAAAAACATAAAAATTACAAATAAATTTTACAAAAGAGTGCATAATAATAAATACCATTAGCGAAAAAAAAAATACAAATTAAGAGAGAAGATTTTGCCGGATTGTATTCAACACTGAGAACATTCGTTTTGTATATTGATATATAAAAAAAATGACAAGAAAATAGCATCTTTTAAATAGCTAAAAACAATACATCTTTCAAAGCAATATCTATTGCATAGAGTCTTAAAAAATAGATTAATTTTATTAATTTATGAGCTAAACAAATAAAAAATTTCTACTAAGCAAATAGACATAGAGTACCAGTTTGATTACTAATCTATGGTCTACTGAAATTAACAAATTAACAAGTGATACTTCTGGAGAACATGAGTAGCATTTAAAAGGGCCTACTTAAAAAGACTTACTTTAGTTCATAGGTATTTTTAGTTTTTTAGAAAAGAATTAAATGTCTCGTTACATGTTAGGAAAACAAGGAAACTAATACGCAGTCATTCACAATTTTATGGAATTTTATTGACGGACATCCATTTACAATTTTAAATGCCACTTATTTATTCAAAACTCAACCATTTCGCATCAATACTTTTATTCAAGTTATAGTTAGTATATTTTTGTAATCAAGCTCTAGTTGTGTAACATCAAGTTTGTGACAAATCGGCGACAACGCAAAGTGCCATTGAGAGGACAAAAAATGAAAGTCAGACGGCCCTGTATCTGGGCAGTAGGAAAGGTGATCCAGTAACTCAAATTTCATCTTATTGATGTTTTCAGTAGCGTGATGGCTGTACTTTGTCATGAAACTACAAAACTTTCTTTGACAATAGACCTCGGAGTTTGTTGCGTATTGCTGGTTTCAACTTCTTCTCCAACGTTTCATTCTAATTCGTACTGTTGATCGTAGAACTCTACCATTATGGGTCCCATTGAGTCCCAAAAATCAGTTAATATAACCTATCCTGACGATGATCCAATCTTGATTATTTCTTCCTTGGAGATCTAAGGTTTTCACTCCATACTTTGGTATTTGGATTTTGCCTCTTAGTGACAATCTTCATCTCTGCATCTCCGGTGACAATTCTGCTTAAAAATGCACCAGTTTCGTTGTTGAAACGATTAACCAAGGCAGACCCTAATACGAATGAGCGTGTGTTCTACAGTAAACTTTCTTGGTACCTACCAAACACATTTTATGAAAGTCGAGCTCTTCGTGATTGCTTGAATAAAATGACTGACTTTAAAAGCAGATGCTATTTCATTGATTTTAATTTTCTTATTATCTAGAACCATCTCTCGAGCTTTCTGACTGTTTCCGTCTGCAGTGGATTTTGACGGTGTTCCTGATTTTTCTTCATGCGTTGCATTTGCTCGACCACTTTTAAATTTCTTGATCTGCTAAATCCCAGTTTTACGGGATAATGCAGTCCCCCCACAATGCGATGATAGCCTACGATAATTTTTGAGCCTTTAACTTTATCTGACCAGAAAAATCGGATTCCTGTTCGTTGTTCATATTTGGTACAAACTTCTAAAAGTGCAGCTATGATTTATCCAGAACAGAAGGAAGAAAAATGGTGGAATTCGGTTCAAACTTTTCTAGCATCATCACAATAGTATAACAGTAAAATAAGCATGGACCGAAATCAATGTGCACAATATAAGAATAGTTCAAAAGTTTAGACTTACGTAAATAATTTTTATTGAATTTTTAAATGATTGTCTTAGAGCTTTATAACCTAAAAATTTAGTCCTACAAGTTATTATATGTAAATAGTAGAAACACAGCAATCTATCTTGTTGCAAATCAATTAAATTTATGACAAATAAGTTTCCTGAACATACAATCAAGTAATCTCGTGAAAGATAAATAATTTTAAAGCAAATAGAAAGGTAAATAACGTGAAAGAGTCGAAGAGAATAACATATTATTTCCTGGAAGCTTTTCGATCCTCAAAACGATATTAAATCTAAGGCAGACAGCTAATATGGGATTGTATATGAAATTATGTACATTTAATATCATATTATAGGACAATAATACAAAAAGCATTGAAGTTATTATGTTATTTCTTATTATGTCACGTATCTGTTGAATAAGTACTATAGATAGCCAACTTCTTACTGAATCATGGAATAAAATGCATCTTGAAATAATTGTGTGAATAAATATTGGTGTGATATTATAATTTAAGTGCACATAATTTTATATGCACATAATATTTTTTTCAAAATTAATACGATATCAAACCTAGAATTTGATATATAGGTATTAAATAATTGGCACAAACTAATTACAATAATTTCTATTTACTAATTGCGATTTTTACAATTTAATTACAAATTAATTTCAGTATGATTTTAATGAAAAAAAATGTTTTTAACATTTTTTTTTTCTTTAAAATCATACTAAAATTATAAATTAAGTAAGTGCTATAAATTGTGTATTCTGCAAAATATTTTCAAGACATTTTTTTTTATTGTATAAATGGCGAAAAGAGGAGGGGGGAGGGAGTGACTAAAAATGATAGAGAAAATACAAAATATTTGATTAAATTAAATGGTTTTAATAGCCAAATAGAGGCTATAATAGCTAAGTTTTAATAGTCAATTCGCAGGGGCTAATTTGAAACATTAAAGCGGGGGACTAAAAGCTATATAGTAAGTAGTAAACCTACAGGGGTAACTCTAATTAGGAGTTATAGTAGAATTCCCATTTTGATATGAATGCAGTTATGTTAATAGTGAAATGGTTTTCAAACCCGAAATTATATCTATGCATAATATTCAGTAAGTGAATGTATTTGTGAACTGAATTGATTTGCCAAATCTAGATTACATTACTTTAAAATCTAGATTGTTACAAAGGAGAACTTACATTATCCTACAATAAATATTTACAAAAAAAAAAAAATAATAATAATAAATAAATAAACAGAAATATAATATATATATATATATATATATAACAAATTAGTTTAGAAGATTTTGTCAAAAACAGTTTCAATAACATGTAATAGTATTTGTTTTTTAACAACAGTATTTCTTCTGCGTAAATTTAACTTTCTTTCATTTTTTCAAATTTGTCTGTTCATAATTTTCAAATTTGTTCAGTTCATAAGCTCTATTTTTAAATTTATGATAAAAACTATTTGTACTTTCTTTTCTAAATAAATGAGGATTTAAATGATTATTTTAAATAATAATATCAGCTTAAATTACTTATAAATAAAAATTAAAACAATTATAAAAATAGTGTTTATAATATAAATATATATTATAATAAATTATTTTTATAGCATTTGTGTTCAAACTGCCAAAGTTATAAGAAATAAATTCTCTCTCTGAATAAGAGTGCTTTCCTAAAATTTAAAAAAAAACAAAAACATAAATTAAATTATTTTCTTCTGAAACAACTTTCTTTAAAACTGTTTTTTTTCGATTTTCATAGTTTGTATTAATTAGATACTATTTCCAATTTCATTAATTAATTAAGAAAAAAAAAATTTTTCATATTTTATTTTGAAATAAAAATTATTTATACTTGCTAATTGAAATTATTTATGTTTTATTTTATTACCAATTTTTGACTAATTTTAAAATCTTAGCAAAATATAAAGGGAATTTAAGAACCTTTCTAGACTTTTGTAAAAAAAAAAAAATAATAATAATAAAATATTTTTTTATTCTATTTTCAAAACTCTATTTTAAACAATTTTATGCATTTCGTCAGTAAATTTGCAAATAAATTGTTAACCCTTTTTCAATTCCTTCTATTAGCTCACACTCTCCATATATATATCTTGTTCAAATTTCCAATCATTAATATAATACTTTTTATTCATCCACTCAAGTCCAGATACATTTTTTTGAACTTGTAGTGGATGACACTTGATGTTAATACAGTTTATTCAAATATTAATTCAGTAAATAAATTTAATTAATTAATTTCAGGTTTTTTTTTTTTAGATTTAAGTTGCATATATCTACCAATAGATGGCGCCAGATAAACTTAAAAAATGAAATAAAATTATTTATAAAGGACTTCCTGCAATATAGTGGGAAAAAAGAAAGAATTGACTTTAATTTTTTTTTAAATTTTTTATTTATTTTTTATTTTTTATATTACTTGTTTTTAAAGAGCAAGTCTCCTACCATGGAGTAATATTGCTGGAGCCATTGCAAGTTTTAATGAATATAATCAGGATATCATCTGATAAATTAACGCTTACTCCACTATATAATAAGATCTTATCTGAAAACCATCATAGAATTTTAATAGTTTTTGTTTTTGTTAAGGATATTTAATATACTATAAAAACGTATTACATTTTTAAAATTAAATAGTGAATTAAAATGTTATATTAATGATATTAACATCAAACTATTTTTCAATGCCCAATCTTTTAATAACAAATCAAATTTATTGTTTAATAAAAAAAGAAATGAATAAACATCATTTATGTTTGTTTTCTTTAAATCAAATTTTTAAAAAAAATATTTATATGTTTAAAAAATGAATGTATAGGAGGGTTTCACAAAATTTAAATGAAAATTTATCATAAATTGATGATCAGCGTTTTTATTTTATTAATACTATACTTGCAAGAATGATGAAATAATATTTTCAACAAATCTTTTTAGAAAATATTTTTATACTTCCTCTCTAATTAGAAATGTTTAAATCATTAGCCCATTTTTTAAATATCTAAATTTGTAATTGTAATTAAATTTTTCTTACTTATTTATTTTCTTAATTTTTTTCTTATTTTTTACTTTCTTTTCTACCTATTTAGACCCTGTTGACGACATATTAATATCTGCTACTAATAATAAAAAGTTACAATAATTTTTAAGATATAGAAAGCATATGTGGTTTGTAAATGCTTCTTAAATATTTGGATCTTTGAATTTGCATCCTGACAAGTTGATTTAACTTTTTTTTTGTTATTTTGATATGAGTATGACCAAAATTGATTGTTTATTTGGATGTAATAATGGATTTCTAAGTGATATATTTAAAAATAAGTTTAAGATAATTTTAAAGTTCTAAAAAATACAGACACAGATAAACAAACAAATACCATGCTTTATAAGTAAAGAGATTTCTCTGTTACAATGATCAATATATTATCATAACAATAAGCTAAATTACTTGAAACTTATCTAATACCATTGTGATTTTGTCATAAAAGCTGAACATTTTTTCCTTCCATTTATTAAATAATATCTATAATTTAATTATTTTTTTTATCTTTGCATGCTATTTTATATTAACTCCCACATTGAATACAGCGACAAGCTAAATTTAGTTTAATTAACATTAAAATAATTCAATTATGTCATCCTAAAGTAAAAATTAACGAAATCGCAAATCTAATATAAGCAAACACTAAGCAAATTTTTATCAAGTCCAAAATATCGATTCCATGATTTTTTTTATTACCGCAGCAGGTAAAGTTGCGGAAAGTTTACCTTTCTGTTTTCATTTTACCTTTCTGTTTTTTTGATGTTGAAAGTTGGAAAAAGTTTAAAGTCGTGGAAAGTTTAGTTTTTTTCTTCCATTTATTAAATAATATCTAGAATTTAATTATTGTTTTATCTTTACATGTTATTTCATGCTAATTCCCATACTGAATCCAGCGACAAGCTAAATTAAGTTTAACTAACATTAAAATAATTCAATTACGTCATCCTAAAGTAACAACTAAAGAAATCACAAATCTAATATAAACAAACACCGTCCAAAATATCGCGTATCCCATTAGCGCGGTAGGTAAAGTTGTGGAAAGTTTACCTTTCTGTTTTTTTGTTGTTGAAAGTTGGAAAAGTTTAAAGTTGTGGAAAGTTTAGTTTTTTCTTCCATTTATTAAATAATATCTAGAATTTAATTATTGTTTTATCTTTACATGTTATTTCATGCTAATATGAATATTGACTCCAGCGTCAAGCGAAATTAAGTTTAATTAACATTAAAATAATTCAATTATGTCCTCCTAAAGTAACAAATAACGAAATCACAAATCTAATATAAACAAACAGCGAGCAAATTTTTATGAAGTCCAAAATATCGATCCTCATGAGTTTCCCATTAGCGCAGCAGGTAAAGTTGTGGAAAGTTTTGCAAGCCGAGATAAAAATGATGGGATTCAAATATCATTAAGGGGCGCGATGTATTTCCCAGAGCTTGTGGCTCAGCCATCACGCCTAATTACATCATAATGGCTTAGTAGTCTGGCATGATTATGAAAAGATATTTTCAAGAAATATGACATCCTGGAAACTTTTATGCTGTCATGGCATTTAATTCCGCTTATTGATTGAAGGGAGTTAACTTCCGTGAACTCGACCGCACCGCCGCATATTTAATATCTTCCGGTTCTCAGTACAGGTGTGCTTACGAGATCTTTGGCGAAAAAAGAAGGACTTAATTCTCTCCGTAATATGCTCCATCAACTTCGGTTAGGAAAATTTTGGTTAGAGAAATGTGGTTTTATCTTCGTATTATGTGATAGAAATAAACGTTATTCAATCGTGACTGAGTAAGTTAATTTATCCATTTAGAATTTTTTAATAAATGTTAGATCATGTATTAAAAATAAAGAAACATGGGCTTTTATTAAAATATCTTTATGTTTAGTTGGAAAAGTATGGTTTTATCTTCGTAGTGTGTCATAGAAATAAATGTTATTCAATCATGGCTATATGATAAATGAACTTATCCCTGCAACTATCCATACTTACCATTATCCATAGTACAATATTCACATTTTAAATAAATTTTAGATCATGTATTAAAAATAAAAGAAATATAGCTTTTATCAAAATGTCATTTATTATGTTTGGTTGGAAAAGTGTGGTTGTATCTTCGTAATATGCAATACAAATAAATGTTATTCAATCGTGACTAAGTTACTTCATCCATTTAGAATTTTTTAATATATATTAAATCATGTATAAAAAATTAAGGAACAGGAGCTTTTATCAAAATGTCATTTATTATGTTTAGTTGAAAAGTGTGGGTTTTATCTCCGTAATAGAAATAAATGTTATTCTATTGTGACTGTATGGGTAAATAAACTTATGCATATATTTTTTAATAAATGTTAGATCGTGTATTAAAAATAAAAAACAGTAGTTTTTATCAAAATGCCATTCATTATGTTTGGTTAGAAAAGCAGGGTTTTATCTTTTTAATATGTAATAAAAATAAATGTTATTCTATCGTGACTGAGTAAGTTAATTTATCCATTAATTTTTTTTTAATAAAGTTTGGATCATGTATTAAAAATAAAAAAGGAGCTTTTATCAAAATTTCATTTATTATATTTGTCGTATTATTATTTATTATTAGAAAAACGTGATTTTATCATCGTAATATGAAATAGAAATAAATGTTATTCAATCGTGATTAACTTTTCCATATAGATTTTTATAATAAATGTTAGATCCTGTATTAAAAATTAAAAACAGCTTTTATCAAAATGTCATTTATTATGTTTGGTTAGAAAAGTGTGGGTATATACATATATATATATATAGGTATATGTATATAGTTCTGAAGACATATTAATTACTTGTTGAATATACCAAGAAAATGTAGTACATTCCCACACTAGTCAAAGTCTGCCTCCTACTAACTCAATTAATGGATCATATCTTATAAAATACACTTTGTTAAGTGACGTATCTAAGTTGTTACATGGGTCCGCTGCACTAAGATAATTTTTAGATCAATTTCTTACTTCCTTCAAGCGAAGATATTTTTCGTTTCTACTTGTTACTGGAATACGTCATTAAATTCGACAATTTTTGCTTTTTGCCTTTGATGTTTGTTTATGTCTAACGATTAGCAATACGTCATTAGATTCGTTTTGTTTTGAATCCAGCTATCTAATGAGCAATAATAATAGGGTTTATAGTGTCCAACCAGTACGTATACCTTCATAATAATATCTCAGATATCTCTGGGTTATTATAATCAATAAATTTATGATATATTTTCTGGAAAGCTTGCTCTTTCCTATTTTTTGTACATGTTGTAGATATGTAATTTACTTTTCAATATGCCTCTACAATTTTTGCCATTCTGCCTTTCTTGTTTGTTTATGTCTAACGATTTTTAGTCTCACTAATGCAGCTTATTTGCACTTCGGACAGTGAATGAATTCATTTCAGTTTTGTGCTTAGTACCATCCTAGCTCAATTTTTTTGCTTAGTCCCCCGTTTATTTTTAGACTCATCAGAGAAATAAATGAGCTTATTTCAGCAAGTTCACTGCATCAATGCAAATTAGACATACACAAATATTAATGGGTGACTGCAAAAAATTCAGGAGCCGATTTCAAAAATAAACATATATACAAAAACAAGGTGACATCAAGTTGTCCAGGAAATCATCATTTGTATTTATTCGAATTCCTTCTTCTATACATTTACACTATTCCTGCCAAAAATATATTTTTCAATTCCTTATATTAGATCTCATTCTCCCTATATATATCTTGTTCAAATTTTCAATCGTTCATTAAATACTTTTTATTCATCCACTCAAGTTCAAATACATTTTTTGAAACTTGTAGTGGATGACACTGGATGTTAATACAGTTTTTTCAAATATTAATTAATTCCTTACATTTGATTAATAAATTTTAGTATTTTTAGATTTAAGTTGCATATATCTACCCATAGATGGCGCCAGATAAACTTAAAAAAATGAATGAAAGTTATTTATAAATGATTTTCTGCAATAGAGTGAAAAAAAGTAGGAATTGGCTTTATTTATTTATTATTTTTTTTTTTTTTAGATTACTTGTTTTAAAATTATTTATTCAATTGATGTAAATACTTAAAAATAAAAACATTGGCATTCAAATATATACAAATATCCACATCACAAAAATTGATAAGTTGATGCCTCAGTGTATCAGGTTTTTATTTGTTTTTATAAACAAAAAATCTCAATGTAGTATTTTTATCAATGTAGTAAATGATAATCTTTATTCTACTTGAGACTCTATATAAGTTGATAAAGAATTCAGTTTCCGCTCACGTACCTGCAAGCTGGCATTCTCGGGTCTATCAATAATTTTTATTTTATGTTGTAGTCGAGTCTTATGTTTGTATTTGAAACAATTTCTGTAATATTTGGATTGCCATACACCACGGAATCAATGAATCTTGGTCTGTCGTATCTGCTTTTCTTCATTCTTGTCAGTTTTACTTCAAGAAGTAGTAAGAAAAGTATTTTTTTTTTTTTACATGTATTCAGATTTTAATAAAAATTTAAAATATGAAAAAAGATAAAATATTTAAGTGTCAAAAGACTATTTATTAAAATGAACTTTTTGTAAACTGGTATATTAGAGATCTCGTATGTGCTATAACCTGGATTTTGGGTCCAGTTCTACAGCACTTAATTATTTATTTTCCTTAAAAACAAGAATCTCAACTCGATTTGTGTGTACGAGATTAGATATCAGCAATGTATTATTATTATTATTATTGTTATTTAATTATTACTTTTGTTTTGGGATGGCAAAAAAAATTTCCATTTTAAAATTGAGATCAGCAATATATATATATATATATATATATATATACGGGAGTCTACATGGCGCCTGATTTGGCGCTAGGTACCACAGATTTCAGGTTCAACACCCGGAAGTGCCAGGAATGTTTGTAGGGGTTCGGAATCCACTTTAAACCGTATGTACCAGTCTAAAATAATCGTAGAGCGTTGCAGGGTTATTGTTACTCCGCTTCCACAGCTTATCTTCAAGCTACACGCACCTCCTGAATAGCCTGTGCAATACTTCCCTTAAGACATGCAATACAATTGTCTAAGTGTTTGCCAGCTGCATTAGAATATATATATATATATATATATATATATATATATATATATAATGTAATAAAGTTTATTTGAATCATATATTCGCGAAGTGTTAGTATTTAAAGAACTGTCTATAGATAAAAACAATTTGATAAATTATTATTGTGCTTGTTTATTCCGAGGTTCAATCTATATACTAGGGAATTCATTAAATCAAAGATTACAACGTATCAGAAATTTATTTAATATTTATTACATTATATTTTATCATTATATTGTTTGGTATAAGCAAAAGAAAAAAATATATGTATATATATAATAAATAACAGAAGTTGTTTTTATTTATGGGTGATGTCCATGGATAAATACATTGATTATAGGCGGTATGTGAACCTTAGAAAGTGTTGCTTCGCTGTAGTAAATCTCTTCTTACATAATACCAATTGAATCATATTGTTTATAAGTACAATAAATAGAATATGTTATTTATAATAAATAGGATATAATATTTATATTACAAAAAATGCATTATGTTGTGTATATTTATTTATTTCTTATTGGATCTGAATCATATATTCATGTATTTGAAGTGTTTTTTTTTAATATCTGGAAATCATTAGATTTTTGGAAACACGGAAGCAAAAAAGGTTTTTTGAAATATTTTGTTTCATTACTACAAGCGGAATATGTGTTTTATAACTATCAAACAATTTTATTTTGCCAAAGTTATTTTTATGGATGATTAAAAAAAATCAAATTAAATGATTCAGCAATTAAATAATGTTTTTATGTTGTAAAGAACATTTCATTTTTATAAATTTAAAAAATCCATCTAACTTTATAAAGCTATATCTCCATAAAAAGTAATATACCAACTTTGCTAATTGTATTGTATTAATAAAATTCTAGCAAATCTTGTACTAAAACACAAATATATAGGCTCAAAAAATTATTATAATGAAAACTTAATATTTAAATATATATATATATATTTGCTGTGAAACCTCTTTGTGGTCGATTATGCACTCATAGCTTGTTCGATTCCTGATACAGGCAGGAATTTATAGAGCAAAGACCAAAGCAATATATTTTCAACATTTTAAATGCAATCACCTTGGGATATTGTCCAGAGGGAACTTGTTATTTATGACTTCCTGAGAGCTAATTGTGGCCAACTGAGTACTTATGCTGTAATCCATCACATCCATCCAGAAACTTAGAGAAGTAGTGGACTTCATCTTAAAATCATACATGCCTCAGTGGTTTGAAATAAAAATGAGCATACATTTTGCTGAGGGAACAAAGCTTGACTTTCAAGAAATTCAACATCACGATAATTATCCGACGAACTATTTCATGTTATCGATCCAATAATACAAAAAAATGTGTTCTTTCAACAAATTTAGAATGTTCTGTGGTAATATTTGTCGATGAAAGAGAAAAAATTCAGGAGCTGGTTACAGAAGGATCTTGAAAGCAAGACACACAGTCCCAAATAAGAAATCTGTCAGAAAATTTCGTTCCACGAAAGATAAACTTTCAAAACCCTATTACAATGAAATTACGAATTGTAATGTTTGTATGGTGTATCTACCCTCAATGTTGTGGAATCTAAGTAAAGATGACATTAAATCACCCATCAATTCTGACATTATCTTCATCAGAGAAATATATCTTATAATTTACATACCAGAATGTGGAGAGGTGTGTAAAACTTGTGACGGCTTCAAGTATTTGGCCATGAAGCGAGTGATGGCTATATCCTAGCAACATTGAGGTCTAGATCGGTTGTACCTCATTTCTCGAAAAAAAACCCAACCATTAAATGTGTAGTAAAAAAATTGCAGTAAACCAAAGAATCCTATCCTATAGAAATCTTTTTTTTTTAATTATAATATAAGTACCACACCCAACAATTGTACGGTTGGTTGGGTAGGAAGTGGGTGGAACTCATGTGCAACCACTTCCATGTCATAAATTCTGGGTCTCTTTGTTCTAGCAAAACGAGTGGTATAGAATGAAAATTAGCAAAAACTGGTAAATTTCTGTTTTCCTTAGACATTGGGCGAACGTAAGAAAATAGATTATTGATCAGAATTTAATTTATTTAAGTTATTTAAACTATGAAACAAGCATAAAAACTAAAACTCGCTAAAAGCTAAAATTACAAAAAAAGCGCGATTTTTGAAATTTTTCACTAAATTTAAGTTCGATGTGCAAACAGAAGATGTTAAACGATTTTAATCTTTAATAGTATTTTTATTCTTATTACAATAAGCATTTTGTCTGCAAAGTATTTCAAACCAGAAATGACTCTACTCTTTTTATTTTCTGTCTAAATTATTAAATTTAGACAGAAATTTCAATTCATTCTAATGAATAGACTAATGAGAGACACACATCTTCATAATCATAATGTTTTGTGTGTTTTTTCCTTGATTTTTTTTTAAGATCAACGTAATTATAGATACAGTCATATTTCAATAAGATATATATATAACTCAGACTTGAAACATTTGTCAAAATCGTACCTGTCTCAAACAGCTCTGTTGTAAAAAAAAAAATAAATTCTTGCTAATTAATCAAAACTATTTTTCCTCTTCGAGACATAAAAAGTAGCCGGATTTTCTTCATCGCGTTCAAAGGTGCTGAATCTACTTTTATCTAACATGACAGATTTAGTAATTAGTTTCCTTAGAATTTAATCTTATTCCTTTTTATCATTTAAAAAACATTTATTTTTTATTATTCGATGTAAATTTCCAGGAACTGTGTCATTTTTAATTAGTGTTTTTATCTTTCGCCATGTTTTGTCGGAATAAGAACTGAAGATTCAGGTTCATTATTTTTTCTGTATGAATTTAAAAGCTTATATTTTCTCACTTCAGATTATTACTACGACAAAAGATATATTTTTATATTTATGAAAAACTATACATAAAAGTTTGCAGAGCATAAGATTAGAAATTTAAAATCTTTATTTTCATATATAAAAAAAATAATAATATCCACCAAAAATTATAATGATAAAATAATTATAGATTAGCTACATATTTTTTTTTTTTTTAATTTGACTACTGTTTTTTAATGAACTAATTATTATTTCTTTAACCATATTTTGAATTTTTTATGACAGTTGTTTTCTTTTAAATATAATATTATTCAAATGATATCAAAATCGATGCATCATTATTTCCAGAAACTCCTTATGAATCGTTTAATATCTAATACGATACCATTATTACAAATAATCCTTCAGTTTCATGATATAAATCATGAAAAACATATTATAATTTAGTTACTAAGTACTCGAAATTATAAGAACAATGAAACATTTCTTTCTAGAAAATGTTTTTTTTTTCAATACCACTTACATTACCAGAGCTATTTCCTCTTGGTAAAACTGAACTACAGCAGATTCAACGTCGTACAGGACGTGACGCTACAATAGATATATGCCTAGGAAAGGGAATAAAAGGCCTAATTAAAGGACAGCCAGAAGTATTAACAGCAAGCTATTTTAGAAATGAACCAAACTTTCTTAATATCGACATGAACAATAACACAAACTCCCTCAAATCTTTTTTTTAAAAGCAATGCCTATAGTACATACCACTCGAGATCGATTGTTACAATAATTACGGTCTCTAAATATCGATTTGTCACTTATTTATTTTTAAAATTAAATTTTTGTTGTGTCTAATCTTCAATGTCCTGCAGTGATTCATCCCATGAGTAGTCCACTCATGGATGGAGGGAAAAGGGGCAGCTTCTTATGAGATGGAGCATTCGTAGGTAGAAATCTGACTTGGCACTGTATCGCTGAAAAGGAGGATAGGTCCACTAGAGAGGATTTTTAGAGAAAACTACATTTGCTTATCGTATGGAGAATACCCAGTAAACTACCTCCAGGTGGTCCGTCTAACGAGAGAAGATGCTGAACATGACCAACACCGTTGAGGCTCCTCGTTTTTTGAAACTGTCTATAACAAAGCACCCAACTGATTGTACCTCAGATTTAATTGCTCACCGGGGGCGCTCGTTACCATTGCGAGTGAATGATTTGATTGCTTTTTGCATTGATTTTTCATTGAAGCATTGATTTTTCTCATTGAAGCATTGATTTTTCTCATTAATACAACTGATTATTTTTATTTTTTCTTAAAAACATTTTACCCCTAATTTGTGGGGTAATAAAATTTGACAAACATTAAACTTAAGAAAATATTACATAAAATATAAAAATATTTTTTCGACAAAAATAAAAAAAAGAATTCCACGAAATTAAAAAAAATATATTTATTCTGGTTTCATAATTATAAACTTTTTGTTTTGATATATCTTTTTCCATTAAAATAAATCTCTGGGTTGCTTCTCTATCTTTAGGAATTTAAAATTTCAAAGTTTCTATGGGCATGATTAATTTCACAGGAAAGCTTTTTGCACAAATAAAGATGAATAAAGCGATAAAAACTTAGGAACTTTTTTATCACAGAATCATTTACTGACAGAAAAATATTCAAGTTTCCTGCCTTAGCTTATTACTGTAAGATAAAACTGAGCCAGTTTCTGAAAAAATGCATTCGTGGCATACTTTATTGAAATAAAATAAAATACTGCTTTGTACTTCGTCTTTATCGGATTTTAGCTGGTTTATGTTCATAGAGAAAAATCTATATAAAACTTTGAGTAATTGATTTTCCAATAAGTCCTGTGAAAAAAAAAAGAAACTATTAAAATACCTCTTTTTTGCTCCATAAGACATTATGGAGGTATGACACGTTTTTATAGGACAGTAAAGGCGAACAGAAATACATAAAAGTTATTTCCAATCGTAACTATTTCTGTATGTGATACAGAAACCCAGTCATCCGTTAATTTTTATCAACGTAGTCAACAAAAAAAAAATTTACTAATACTGCTATTATTTACCTTTAGCCGAGCCAACGGCCGTACCATGCTGAATATACCGGTTCTCGTTAGATCATGGAAGTTAAGCATCATTGGGCGCGGTCAGTACTTGGGTGGGTGACCACCTGGGAACACTGCGTGCCGTCGGCAAATTTGGGACCTGAATGGCCGAGTGTCTGGCGCTCGGTGCCACAGGTTTCGGGTTCGAATCCCGGCGGTGCCATGGATGTTTGTAGTGGTTCGGAATCCACTTTAAGCCGTAGGTCCCAGTCTTCTATGACTGTAAGAGCGTCACGGAGCAAAAGTCAGGCTTCTACCTACGGGTGCTCCACCACAACAGAAGCTACTTCCTTCCCCTTCAATCATGAGTCCATATGGGCTCGTGGGCTTGGCCAGCCAAGTGGGATAAGAAACAACAACAACAACACCTTTAGCCGATATCAACAAAGATTACGTTTTACAGCTTCCAGGAAACAATTTAAGTATTAAAAACAACATTTAAAAATTTCTATATTAATAACAAGAACCATATGAACCATTTGTATGATTAATTTTACTTTATTATAATTTAAATTACAGACTGACAGAATGAAGTGATAGTTTCAGCTATTTATTATATTAAAATTAAATATTCCGTTTAATAACATAAGTTTGACTGAAAGAGTATCCTAATCAAATTTATAAGTTTTTGACCATTCTCTTTATGCATTCATCTGTGTATTTTTATGTATTTATGTATGTATGTATGTATGCATATAGATATGCGTGTGTATTTAGATAAGAATTTTACTATGACTGTCTGCATAAATTTAAATCAAGCAATAATATTTAAAATTTAATCAATTAAAACAGAAATAAAGGAAATCGAGCTGTAAACGAAATTAATTCCAATTTCAGGCCTAATATTTCAATCAAAATCTAAATTAATTCCATGATATTGCATTTTCCAGTATTTCTGTGTGTTTCATGACAAAGTCTAAAATATCCCTAATCTCTTGAAATCAATTGCTCAAGTAGCAATAAGTAGCAAAATCAATAATAAATTTACATTTACAGAAACAAATTTCTTTTGATAGCTATATAGTAGCTATGACAAATTTTTATGAAACTAACTACGTTACGTAAGAAAAATTCACCCCAAAATATATCTACACCTCAGAAATAGCTTTTACAAAATATATTATTTCACAAGATTGCAGCAGAATCATTTATAACAAAGTAGTTTCAAATTATTACAGTTAAAAATATAGTTATTATTATTATATTTAAAAAAAACCTTTCTTTACAAAGTAACAAAACCAATACACCAAACAAAAATAAAACAAAAATGAATTCTTTAAATAAATCAGGAGAAATTTCATGTAAAAAAAAAAAAAAAAAAAAAAATATTAATCGGACAAAAGGAAATTTAGACGTTGCTGGAAAGAAAAAACTGCATCTAAATGTTACATTGCCTATTTTTCAAATTTGTCAGAAACAGTCTCGCCAAATGGCTATTGCAATTTGCAAATTTATAAGTCCATTCCATCAGTACGGAATGGGTCTACCCAATCCTACCACTGGAAATCGAATGAGAATATCTAGTCACTGTGGACTTCCAAAGCAATCAATCCTTATGAAATGGTATCTCATTTCCAGCGGAAATGAAAAAAAAATAAATAAAATAAAATAAAAGCTGCAATCATTGGGCTGAAATTCTATCCACCACGCCCTACGCCAGCCCTTCTTAATCAGCACTAACTGAGTAACACCACAGACGATCGAATGACGGGAGTTTTCTGCTGTGATCGATTGGAATTGATGTGTTTCTTATTCTAAGGAAGGTTAATAGTGTTAACGCGTCCACAGTTAAGTGAGTCGAACGTAAACGGAAATAGAACCTGGACGCAAAAAAAAAGGAAATGGGCAACAGTTTGAGGAGAACCTGAAATGGAACAACGCAGTTCCTGGGAAAGCATAATTCGGCTCGAATCTCCGGAATGGGAATTGGAATCCATGGGAATGGAAATGCATGGGAATGGGAATGGAAATCCATGGGAATCTCCGAAGGCGCAATTAAATTAATTGCTTTCATCTCCATTGTTTCTTGATCTTTCCTTTCGGAAAAAGCTTGTGGTTTATTGGATGATTAAGTGCTGTATAATCATGTTATACTTTGTATCAGAACAAAAATGTGGAATCCCTTAGTGACTAACTGTAAGAAAAAAAAGAGAGCAATAGAAGTTTGCTAAATTTTTATGGTCTCTTCTAACTATACCTCATTACTACCATTTTATTTAAATTTCTTTTTATGTATAAACAAGACTTCTATCTTCACGAATCGCTTCAGAGAAGTATATGTCAGTATGTCTGTAATCAGAGAAGTATGACTCAGTATGTCTGAAATCAGATAAATATGTCTCAGTATGTCTGAAATCAGGGAAGTATGTTTAATGTCATGTGTAAAAATGACATTGAACGTGATATTTATGGCGTTGCCAAAAATGTGAAAGTAACATTTATAACTGAGATTTGTAAAATATGAATAATTATCCTATGTATTTCAAAACTTAAAAGATAATAGTGATGTAAAACCTGCATGCCTCCTTACAAAACTCGAAAAGAACTTTGGAATTATTTGATTTATTGGATGAAATTCGTGAAAGTAGGTTAGTTAAAAAAAACATGAGAAAAACCAAGGTTTCCAGCTGAACTGAAATTGGTAGTTGAATACACTAAAATATCAAGCGAGTGCATATTAGAATTGAATTAATATATCTATATAGATAAGTTCTTAGTTAAGAACAGCAGATCAGAGTTTAATTATCAGAACCTTTTAATTATATTACAATTTTGTTGATTATTCTAGATGATGTTCTTGTAATATGATGGCTAAAATTTGTCACAGGAATATCATGACTGAATTCTCTCTCATGGATTGGTTGTGGTTATTGAAATTTATTTTTTACTGCGGCTTTTGGACTTAGGTGGTGTTATTATAATTTATTGGCTATTTTCTATTTCAGAGATTTGCTACAATTAGTAAACAACGAGATATTACTTTTGCTGTTATTAGTGTTGACTGTTATTTTTGTATTATAATTATTAACATCTGTTTCATAAATTAAGAAACATTGTAGACTGTTACGTAATTGTTCATCCAGTCATTAATGATATATGCTCAACAGATTTTACGAATTGTGGCATTCTAAAATTTTTATTAATCTGGCTTTCTTTCCAGGGAGTAAATCTATACATAATAAATTGAAATTCATAAGAGTTTTTTTTTAATTAATATAACTTTAGGACAATATAAGGAATTTCAATGTAAACAATTCTGATTTGGAAATTTCATGATTTGATAAAATGTATCTATATACATTTGTTCCAAGTGCATTTGAAAAATCTTTCTTCCTACGTATTATAAATTAACATTCCATATCACTTATACAAAAAAAAATTTAAAAAAAAACCCTGAAAAAAATTACACACAGAAAACAAATTAAAAATTGCATTTTGAACACATTAATTTTATTTATTCAACAAATTTGTATTTTAATTTTTTTAAAGGAATAATTTTAATAAATAAATCCATTTATAATTATAATACATATTACCTTAATACCTAGATTGTATCATTTTATATTTTTAAATAAAAATTATTATTTCTCATTTAAAAGGAATATATTTTTACAATATAAAATTAGTTTCCATATTGTATATTGAATTGTATATGAAACAACAGACTAAGTTATAGACTGATTTAATTTATAGGCAAATTTTTATATGTTTATAAATTTCATTTATTTTTATTTTTGTAAAATACATCTAACTTTTAGGTTAAAAAAATAAATCAACTCTAACATCTTAAATTATTTGTTTCTACAATTTGCAAAAAAATGGCGATCTAATTTTAATTCATTTTTTTAACATATGAGTGACTTAAGAAAAAACTTCAATGAATTAAATTGTAAGAAAAAAGCTGTTTAAAAAACACCGAAAATTATTTTAAGGGCCACAAAATTAATTTTACACCATAAAAATAGTTAAATGGTCATAAAAGTTTCAAATTACTTTTTTTCCAAGAAAATAAAAACCGGGAACAAAATAACTGAGTCACGCACTTAAGGACAAGCTTGGAAATTTTTTGATTCTATTTTTGTCAGATTCCAGCAGAGATCTCTCTGGAGCATAAACGCAATTGTGGTCGATTGTTTTTATTGCACACAGACATAAAAGCAATTTAACGTGGATGATAGATTTTGCGTGGTAATATCACATTCTCATTTATCTACTTGGGTATCTAAGAGGCCCTAATTCGAAAACAAAGTAATGCAAGTTTCTTTTGCAATGTGTTTTTATTTAAATCACTTACCAACTTTGCCATAATTCACGTTTCAAAAAAAAATTCAGAATTATGTCCATCTTTCTGTAAATTCACTGAAATTATTCACCTCATTGAAAATAAATTTTGATATAAAAAACAGAGTAAAATAAATTTTATTAAATGTAAAATTGGATATGATGCATGTAATTATATATATATATACAGAAAAGAAGTCTGGTGACCGAGTGGCTAGCACTTTGGCACTCGGTACCAAAGACTTCGGGTTCAAATCCTGGCGGTGCCATGGAAATTTCACTTTAAACGGTAGGTCCCGGTCTAATACGATCGTAGAGCGCTATGGGGACAGTCGTAGTCGAATCCGTAGCCTATCTTCAAGCTATACGTGTCCCCTGGGCAGTGCTAAATAAGTTACAGCGGTGCCCACATTGCCTATGGCATAAAGATTAACTTTCTCTGTTAGCTGCATTAGAACAGTATATATATATATATATACACACACAAATACATGTTTTATATTGTTTTTTTTTTTTTTTTTTTTACAAATACTTTATTATGTATTGCAGTGAATATTAATTCTGACACATAGAATATACACTATCTAACTAAACGTGAATTGAAATTAATGGATTTTTAACTACCTGTTTAGATGTAAAAAAATTAGCTACATTTTCAAGTAGACAGTATTCTACGAGTATCTAAACATATTTAGGTGCCCAATGTTTTTGTGCCGCACGGCCAAAGACATAAAAAAAGCTACTGATTTTACCCTTTATCATGGCTCGTTACAGATTCATGGATTTGGTCTACATATTGCTGTCGACCAAGTGAGATAAGAAACAAAAAAAACAAATATCAATTGATGTTAAATCATGTCTGATGCGTGTCTCAAATTGTATTAAATTGCTCAGCAATTTTGTTGTCACAGTTGCTTTGTCGTTGTTTGTATTTATGCCTTGAGGAGTGAGGTCATGAATATATTTTTTAATTTGTATAGTTTGTAAATATTTACTGTTTATCAATTTTTTTATGAATTAGAAATTATGTGAATTTTTTATTTTTTTATTTTACGAAGCCTATCCACTTAATAAGCTTTTTCAATGCCCATTGCTTTTGCATTTTAAAGACATTATTAGTACTGATTATTATAATTGTGGTACTATTTAGTGTTAGCAGCTATTAACGTATTATTATTTTTTTTCTATTTCTGGTTTATAATTTTAATAAATAATAAAAAAAAACTTAAAAATATATTTTTTTTATTTACCAAGCAAAACACACTTAACATCATACATTAAACTAGTCGGTTATTAGCATTATAAATACATAGACAGCTGAAATCACATAAATTTTATTTTACATTCTGTTAGATCATACTTTTAGATATACTTAAAAAAATGTCTTAGTAATTCTATTGTCTCCTTTCTCAACATAATTTTGATAAAAAAAAATTATATTTTGGTAACTCCAAATTTTGGAAGTACATATAGTTGTAATTTTTTATATGGTTGTATATATAATTCATTTCACAGCAATTTAATATTTTTTTTTTTTACAGTATCCGCACATTTAACAGATATATCGGTAAAACATTGGCATCGATATATTCAAAATTTATTGAGTTTGAATTTATTCTTGATAGCTACAAGACTTCACGGACCTACAAAAGTAACAGAAATGCCATTTTTCCGTAAACTTTGGGAGTAATAAAAAAAAAAAAAAAAAAAAAAAAAAAATAATAATAAAGTCAATTCCTACTTTTTTTTTTCACTATAATGCAAAAAGTCCTTTATAAATAAATTTTCAAAACTTTTTTAAGTTTATATGGCGATATCTATTTTTAGATATATGCAACTTAAATCTAAAAAAATTAAAATTAATTAATTTAATTTAATTACTGAATTAATATTTGAAAAAACTGTATTAACATCAAGTGCCATCCACTACAAGTTCAAAAAAATGTATTTGAAGTTGAGTGGATGAATAAAAAGTATTTTATGAAAAATTGAAAATTTGAACAAGATATATATAGGGAGAATGAGAGTAAATAGAAGGAATTGAAAAAAAAAACACGACTTGTATGGTTTCATAAATTAATCATAAATGTCATAAAAATCTGAAGTGGGGAGTCAAATTCAATAGTTATTTCTGCATGAATTGATGTGGAATGAATCATATATATACATATATATATAAATTCAATTAACATATAATTAATAACTATATATAAATTCAACTAACGTATAATTAATAACATCCCCAAAGCGTGCATATAAGTTTCTATTGCTATTGTGTAGGTGTAGGAGTTTTCGAATTCGTATTCCTAATTATTTGTTTTGTGTGGGCTTCGTATCAACTTTGTATATCACTCACTCCATAACAACAAAGACACAAACACTTTTAAGTTTAATCCTAACGAATTTTAACAAATAGTGATCTTAGTAATCTTTTAATAATGTATTGCTTCCTTCCTAGATTAGAGAATTCCTTTTAATTTAATTCCGTTTTCCTTGAATTCATTTTAATAATGTATTGTTTCCCTGCAATAACTTTTTTAATTTTCTGCATTCATGATATATTTAAACAGTGCAGTTCTGAATTTAATATTGTTAGGTAATGTTTAATACTTATGGATGTAATTGTTCTCATTTATTACGAATCTGTTTCTTTAAAAAGCATGTGTTAATAAGCCGTTATAAAAAAAAAATGTCAATATTCAAAGCAAATTTTAGTTCATGATTATTGCTTCCGGATATTAAGATGTGTCAGATATTTTATGATAATATTGATATGAATTTGAATTAATGACAATTCAAGCTTCTTTCAATATATATTTTAATTTTTTCAACAATTAGAATAGAGAATATGCTGTCTCAATAATTTCTTTGTCAGTACAAGTCCTGAAATTCTTATAAATTGGAGATAATTGAATTTGGCTAAAATATGAATAAATCTTGACTGTAAATAAAAATATCACGTCAAAGGAAATGTCAAAGTGGACTGAGTTTAAATTCGTGACATTTCTTACAAATTTTGTAGCATATTTAACGCACACATAAATAATTACGTAATAATGTTTTGAATTTAGGGTCTAGAAATATGAGCGCTCTAATGCAAGTTAAATTATGTGATTGAATTTTAAACATTCAAATGCATTTTCGTTAGAAAATATATATTTACCTTTTTTCAGCAATTACATTAAGAATTTGTTGTCGCTACAATTTTTTTGTCTTCAGCAGTTGACAAGGTTTGAAATTCTTATGAATTGGAGATAATCGAATTTGGCCAAAAATATGAATAAAGCTTGACAGTAAATAAAAATATCATCAACTTGAAAAGACGCATTAATTTAGTTTCCCATTTTTAAAACAGTTCTTGAGAAAATTAAAACTGTTATTGGGTAAAAGTATGACGCGATAGAGAGAATAAAGAACAACAACGAATCGCTTTATGAAACGTGCTCGTCAGAATTAAAATTAAAAAAATAATAACGTATAATTAATGCGGCTGCTTAATTAATTCAAGTCTTAATTGAGAAATGTTTTCAAACAACAACATTAAGTGAGAAAAATTTTCCAAAGAAAAAGATTATAATCAAATGAGACATAAGCTTTTAATGAATAAAAAGGACAAATTTTGGTCTTCCATTAACCAAGAGATAACAGAAAATAAGTGAAGGAGCAGAATGGTTTTATGTAGTTTTTATTTTGATTAATTTATATCAATCAATTTTAAAAGTATATGAAATGAATTATTCTGATAATTAAAGTTAAAAAACATTCATGTTTTAATTATTTTTTCCAGTTTATTTTAAACATTTAGAAGCTACAATTTTATATTTAGTTAAATTAATCAATGAAATAATTTATAAAGGTTAAAATGTTAAAGGTAGGTAGTAGTTACTGTAGGTATGTTATGTTGATCTTTTAAATTTTAACTCTACTATTCATTTGTATAATATAAATGATAAATTTTAATTCATTACATATTATATTTGTATTAAGCATATTTTCGCTTTATAATTAAAGTTAATATTTTATATTTCAAATTAATTCTTAGACCGAATATAAAATTTTCATTTTTTTCGAAAATTCATGCTAAGAGAAATGATTATTAATCTATGATCTACTGAAATTAACAAGTGATACTTCTGGAGAACATGAGTAGCATTTAAAACGAAATAGTGCACAGAAAGAATCAAATGTATCGTTACATGTTAGGAAAACAAGGAAACTCCTATGCAGTCAATCACAATTTTATCGTATTTTATTGACATACATCCATTTACAATTTTAAATGCCACTAATTTATTCAACTCTCAACCATTTCACATCAATACTTTTAATCAAGCTATGCTTAGTATATTTTTGTAATAAAGCTCTAGTTGTGTAACAACAAGTTTGAGACAAATCGGCGACAACGTAAAGTGCCATTGAGAGGACAAAAAATTAAAGTCAGACGGCCCTGTATCTGGGCAGTAGGAAAGGTGTTCATGTAACTCAAATTTCATCTTATTGATGTTTACAGTAGCGTGATGGCTGTACTTTGTCATAAAACTAAAAAACTTTCTTTGACAATAGACCTCGTACTTTGTTGCGAATTCCTGGTTTCAACTTCTTCTCCAACGTTTCATTCTAATTCGTACTGTTGATCGTAGAACTCTACCATTATGGGTCCCATTGTGCCCCAAAAATCAGTTAATATAACCTATCCTGACGACGATTCAGTCTTGATTATTTTTTCATTGGAGATCCAAGGTTTTCACTCCATACTCTGGTATTTGGATTTCGCCTCATAGTGATAATCGCCTCATTTCATTTTTGATTCGCCTCATTTGTCCCATGTTTCATCTCCGGTGACAATTCTGCTTAAAAATGCACCAGTTTCGTTGTTGAAACGATTGACCAAGGCAGACCCTAACACGAATCAGCGTGTGTTCTACAGTAAACTTTCTTGGTACCCACCATACACATTTTATAAAAGTCGAGCTCTTCATGATTGCTCGCATAAGATGACTGACTTTCAAAGCAGATGCTATTTCATTGATTTTAATTTGCTTATTATCCAGACCCATCTCTCAAGCTTTCTGAATGTTTCCGTCTGTAGTGGAGGTTGATGGTCTTCCCGATTTTTCTTCATGCGCTTCATTTGTTTGACCACTTTTAAATTTCTTGATCTGCAAAATCCCAGCTTTACGTGATAATGCGTGATAATACCCCACAATGCGATGAAAGTCTACGATAACTTTTGAACCTTTAACTCTATCTGTCCAGAAAAATTGGCTATGATTGGCAAGTGATGCTATGGCAACTATGATTTATGCTTGGCTTCTATGACGCTTGGCAGCTATGATTTATCCGCAACATAAGGAAGAAAAATGGTGGAATTAGGTTCAAACATTCCTAAGATCTCCACAATAGTATAACAGTAAAATAAGCATGGACCGAAATCAATGTGCACAATATAAGAATAGTTATGTCGAAAGTTTGGATAATTTTTGACTTACGTAAATAATTTTTATTCAGTTTTTAAATGATTATCTTAGACCTTCATAACCTAAAAATTTATTTCTACAAGTTTTCAAACGTAAATAGCAGAAACACAGCAATCCATCTTGCTGCATATAAATTAAATTTATGACAAATAAGTTCCATGCACATACAATCGAGTAATCTCGTGAAAGATAAATAATTTTAAAGCAAATAGAAAGCTAAATAACGTGAAAGAGTCGAAGAGAATAATATATTATTTCCTGGAAGCTCTTTGATCATCAAAACGATTTTAACATTTAAGACTGACAGCGAATATGCGATTGTAAATGAAAATATATACATACATTACCATATTATAGGACAATGATACAAACAGTATTGAAGTTATTCTGCTATTTATTATGTCATGTATCTGTTGATTAAGTAGATAGCCCATTTCTTACTGAATCATGTAATAAAATACATCTTGAAATAATTGTGTGAATAAATATTGGTGTGTTATTATAATTTAAATGCACATAATTTTATATGCACATAATATTTTCTTCAAAATTAATACGATATCAAACCTAGAATTTGACATATAGATATTAAATAATTGGCACCAACTAATTACTAATTATAATAACTGATATTTACTAATTGCACTTAATACAATTTAATTACAAACTAATTTCAGTATGATTTTAATGAAAAAAAATGTTTTGAACATTTTTTTTCTTTAAAATCATACTAAAATCATAAATTAAGTAAGTGCTATAAATTGTGTATTCTGCAAAATATGTTCAAAACATTTTTTTTATTGTATAAATGGCAAAAAGAGGAAGGGGGGGAGGGAATGACTAAAAATAATATAGAAAATACAAATATTAGATTAAATTAAATAGTTTTAATAGTCAAATAGAGGCTATAATAGCTAAGTTTTAATAGTCAATTCGCAGGGGCTAATTTGAAACATTGAAGCGGGGGACTAAAAGCTATATAGTAAGTAGTAAACCTATAGGGCTAACTTTAATTAGGAGTTATAGTAGAATTCCCATTTTGATATGAATGCAGTTATATTAATAGTGAGATGGTTTTCAAACACCAAATTATATCTATGTATAATATTCAGTAAGTGAATGTATTTGTGAAGTGAATTGATTTGTCAAATCTAGATTACATTTCTATTTATTTTGTCTGTAGGAAATGTAAGTTCTCCTTTGTAACAATCTATATATATATATATATATATATATATATATATATATATATTTACATATATTACATTTATTTTACAAATTTGTCTGCTTATTTGTTCAAAAACTCTATTTTTAAATTTATGATAAAAACTAATTTTTTTTTCTTTTCTAATTAATGAGTATGATATGAGTATGACCTAAATTAATAGTTTATCTATATTTAATAATGGATTTCTAAGTGATATCTTTAAAAAATAAGTTTAAGATAATTTTAAAGTTCTGAAAAATACACACATTGATAAACAAACAAATATTATGCTTTATAAGCAGAAACATTTCTCTGCTACAGTGATCAATATATTACCATAACAATGAACTTAATTACTTGAAACTTATCTAATACCATTGTGATTTTGTCATAGAAGCTGATCATTTTTTTATTTCCATTTATTAAATAATATCTATAATTTAATTATTGTTTTATCTTTGTCTGCTATTTCATATTAATTCCCATATTGAATCCAGCGACAACTAAATTAAGTTTAATTAACATTAAAATAATTCAATTATGTCCTTCTAAAGTAACAACTAACGAAATTACAAATCTAATATAAACAAACAGCGAGCAAATTTTTATGAAGTCCAAAATATCGATTCTGATGAGTTTTCCATTAACGCAGCAGGTAAAGTTGGGGAAAGTTTACCTTTCTGTTTTCCTTTTACCTTTCTGGTTTTATTAATTTATCTATTTAGAATTTTTTAATAAATGTTAGATCAAAAATAAAAAGTAAGGAGCTTTTATCAAAAAGTCGTTTATTATATTTAGTTAGAAAAGTGTGGCTTTTATCTACGTAACATGTAATAGAAATAAATGATATTCAATCATGACTGACTAAGTTAATTTATCCATATAGATTTTTATAATAAATGTTAGATCACGTAATAAAAATTAAAAACAGCTTTTATCAAAATGTCATTTATTATGTTTTGTTAGAAAAGTGGGGATTTTATCTTCATAATATATATTAGAAATAAATTTTATTCAATCGGGACTATATGAATAAATGAACTTATCCATTTATACAATTATCCATTTTATTTATGTTACAATATCCACCTTTTTCTAATAAATATTAGATCATGTGTTAAAAATAAAAGATAAAACAGCTGCTTTTATCAAAATGTCATTTATTATAATTGTTTAGATAAGTGTATTTTTATCTCCGTAATACACTGTGTGAAAAAAGTAGAAGGACAGTCATTTTTTTGTACAATATGCTTTTATTTTACTGCTTTTGATCTGATTTTTATAGAGAGTTGTTTTGTTACAGTTTTAATTTACGTTAAGTGAAAGTTAAATGAGATTTTTTTATTTACCATCATTTTAACTTAGGAATGCAATACTTAATAACTTTGGGTGTGTGAAAAAAGTAGAAGGACACATCCAAAAAATCTATTTAGAAGCTGTTGGAAAGTTTATAGGTAAGTGTTTTTTTTCTCTTTTAATTCCTTTTTAACAAGAATAAAATATTTAGCTAGAAATTCATAGTTTTTATTGGTTTTAGGATGCCCAGAGGAATACCCTTAAGTAAGTTTCAGAAGGGCCAAATAGTTGCCTATAAAAATGAAGGCAAAGGTGTGAGAGAGATTGCACGGCAGCTACGAATCAGTCCTAATACTGTTTCGAACTTCATAAGAACCCCTGAAAGTGACAGAAGAAAAAAGAAGACAGGAAGACCAAAAAAACTCACCCAACGTGATCAACGAAAAATCATTCGTGAACTCAAAAAGACTGGTGGAAGTGTCGAAAAAAAGTTCGTCTTCAAAAAACGGATGCACCATCCGAAGTGGAATGAAGGACACATGAAGAACCGACTGCAGTGGGCTAAAGACCACATGTCCTGGAGCTCAGAATGGACCTCAGTTATATTTTCCGATGAGAAAAAATTCAATTTGGATGGTCCAGATGGTTATCAGTACTATTGGCACTGTCTTGGTATTGAAGAAGAAACTTATTCTACTCGACAGATGGGAGGAGGTGGTTTAATGGTATGGTTAGCAGTTGGCTATGGAGGCAGGACAAGTTTAGTCTTTCTAAATGGTAGACAGAACCATACAGACTACATCCAGACTCTAAACTCAAATCTTGTCCCGTATGGCACTGAGTTAGGAGGAGATGACTGGATTTTTCAGCAAGATGGAGCCTCATTTCACACTGCAAATGGTGTTAAAGATTGGTTTGCAGCAAACAATGTTCGATTTTTACATTGGCCTGCTAAAAGTCCTTATCTCGACATTGTAGAGAACATATGGGCAATGATTGTATGTCGTGTTTACAAGGGTGGAAAGCAGTTTAAATCTGTAGCTGAGCTGCAGAAATCATTAAACTTTGTATGGGACAATTTTTGCCAAACAAAAATTCAATCTTTATACAGTTCGATGCCAAATAGGATCTTCGAAGTAATTCGACCCAACAGGAAAAGAAATCCATATTAATTTATATAGTACACCTCTTTTTTAGAAGTGTCCTTCTACTTTTTTCACTGATCATGAGATCGTCAAAACCAATTTTTTTATTAAGTATACATTTTTTTTAATTGTATACTTTTTTGTTTTGTCTAGATGCAGGTATCTGCATGTAAAAACGTTGTGAATAAATTAATTGTTTAAAAAATGCGTCATTATTCATTTGTCAAAAATAATCTAATGTCCTTCTACTTTTTTCCCGCAGTGTATGTAATAGAAATAAATGTTCTTCAAGCTTAACTAAGTTAATTTATACGTTTATCCATTTAGAATTTTTAATAAAAGTTAGATCATGTATTAAAAATTGAAAAACATCAGCTTTTATCGAAATATCCTTTGAATAATTGATTAAGCTAATTTATCTATTTAGAATTTTTTAATAAATGTTAGATAATAAAAATAAGAAACAGGAACTTTTATCAAAATGTAATTTATTATGTTAAGAAATCATACTGCAGACAGATTTCATATGATATAAAATAAAGTATACCATAAATATCAAACACACATGCATATATATACACTCAAGAGCCAAAACATTATGACCACCCCTACATTTTGCAATGAACTCGCCTGGATGACGTGGAGGGCACGTGATAAGGTGGAAGTGGTATTTAACTGCTGCTTGAGAGTCTTAAGAATCATTCTTTCACTTAATTCTGTCTGTGATGGGAAAGGCTGCGGATCTAAGCGACTTTGATAGAGGGCAGATTGTAATGGCTCGAAGGTTCGGAACAAGTATTTCCGAAACTCCAAGACTCGTGGGTTGTTCGCGATCTACAGTTGTTAGTACTTATGCACGGTGGATGAGCGACGGTGAAACCAGCAGTAAACGACATGGTGTTGGACGTCCACACGCTATCAAAGAAAAAGGTCGTCGGAGACTGTCTCGCATGGTGAAGCAAAACCGGAGCCAAACAGTGGCTCAGCTGACAGCCCAATACAATGCAGGTCTAAGTAGAATAGTATCGGAGCACACTGTTCAGCGGACACTGTTGGCTATGCAACAAACGTCCCACTCGTGTGCCTTTGCTGACCAAGCGTCATCGCCAACTGCACCCGCGCTGGGCCCAGGAACATCGTGACTGGACCATGGATCAGTGGGAGAGAGTTGCCTGGTCAGATGAATCACGGTTTGTCATACATCACGCCGATGGCCGTGTGAGGATACGCCACCTTCCAGGCGAACAGTTGCTCCCTCAATGTACAGCAGGTCATACACAGGCCGGCGGTTTCGGTATTATGCTTTGGGGGACGTTCTCTTGGGTGTCTCTGAGACCCGTGGTTGTGGTAGAGCAGACCATGAATGCTACAGGGTATCTGAACATCATTGCGGACCAGTTGCACCCTTACATGGCCTCTGTTTTTCCAGCTGGAAATGGAATGTTCCAACAGGACACACGCCCCTTGTCACAAGGCTAAAATTGTATTGGAGTGGCTCCAGGAACATGATGCTGAATTCCAGTTAATGTCCTGTCCTGTCTGTCACCGGATCTCAATCCGATAGAACACATTTGGGATGTCCTGGGAAGGCATCTCATATTTCAAAGACCACCAATTCGTAATATCTCGGATTTGCGTGACCGTTCCTTAAACATCTGGTATAATCTGTCTGCGGCCATCTACCAAGGACTTGTGGCATCGATGCCAAGGCGGGTTGAAGCTGTGTTGCGCGCCAAAGGTGGGCCAATTCGTTATTGACAGGTGGTCATAATGTTTTGGCTCTTGAGTGTATATATATATATATTAATTACTTTGTGAATATTCCAAGAAAAGGCAGTACATTCCCACATTAGTCCAATCCTGCATCTTAATAACTCAATTAATGGATCATATAAAATCATATTAATATCATATAAAATACACTTTGTTATGTGACGTATCTAAGTTGCTGCATCGGTCCTCTGCAAAAAGATAATTTTTCAGATCAATTTCTTAGTTTCTTTAAGCGAAGCTACTTTTCGTTTCTACTTGTTATTGGAATACGTCATTAGATTCGTCTTGTTTTGAATTCAGTTATCTAATGAGCAATAATAACAGGGTTTATAGTGTCCAATCGGTACGTATACTTTCAGAATGATATCTCAGATAGCATTGGGTTATTAAAATCTATTAATTTCCAATATATTTTCTGGAAAGCTTGATCTTTCCTATTGTTTGTATATGTTGTAGATACGTATTTTTCTTTTCAATATGCCCCTACAATTTTTGCCATTCAGCCTCTCATGTTTGTTTATGTCTAACGATTTTTAGTCAGTTTATGTGCACTTCAGATATTAGATGAATTCATTTCAGTTCTGTGCTTAATACCATCGTTTTTGCTTAGTTCTTCTTTTACTTTTAGTCCCATCAGAGGAAGAAATGAGTTTATTTCTGTCAGTTGGCTACATTAATGAAAATTAGACATACACAAATATTAAAGTGTGGACTGCAAAAAATTCAGGAGCAGATTTCGAAAATAAACATGTATACAAAAACAAGGTGACATCAATTTGTCCAGGAAATCACCATTTGAATTTATTTGAATTCCGCCTTCTATACGTTTAAACTATTCCTCCCAAAAATGTATTTTTTTAGAATTATTTATTCAAAAGATGTAAATACTTAAAAATAAAAATATCGGCATTCAAATATATTGAAATATCCACATCACAAAAAGTTATGACTTGATGCCTCAATGTATATTAATTTTATTTGTTTTTATGCCTCAGGTTTTTATTTGTTTTTATCAAACAAAAAATCTCAATGAAGTATTTTTTTTTTTTTTTTTTTTTTTTTTTTTTGCGTACACAGTAAATGATAATCTTTATTCTACTTGAGACACTATATAAGTTGATAAGGAATTCAGTTTCCACTCACGTACCTACAAGCTGGCATTCTCGGGTCTATCAATAATTTTTATTTTATGTTGTAGTCGAGTCTTATGTTTGTATTTGAAACAATTTCTGTAATATTTGGATTGTAATACACCAAGGAATAAATGAATCTTGGTCTGTTGTATCTGCTTTTCTTCATTCTTTGTCAGTTTTACTTCAAGAAGTAGCAAGAATAATATTTTTTTTACATATTTTCAGATTTTAATAGAAATTTAAAATATGAAACACGATCCGGTTCTAGTTCATTTAAAAAGAAAATATTTAAGCGCCAAAAGACTATTTGTTCAGTTAAACTTTTAGTTAACTGAGATATTAGAAATCTTGTATGCGTTAACCTAGATGTTGGATCCAGTTCTACAGCACTTATTTATTAATTTTTCTTAACAACAAGAATCTCAACTCAATTTGTGTGGTGGAAGAAATTGGATATAAGAGAATTTTTGTTATTATTATTATTATTAATTTTAATTTTACTTTTGTTTTGAGATAATGACAAAAATGTTCCATTTTAAAATTATTATATACACTCATGCCCATAAATTAAGGATAATTCAGAATCACACAGAAATTGAACTCTAAAATAAAAATTTCACTTGTAGAATTATCACACACATCTTGAAGAAGAATATGCAAATTACAGGAAACCACCAGATGGCGCGGATAGTACGTCACAATGACGAGAGTGTAAGAGAAGGGTATATAAGGAATGGTGGCAAAGAAGTAAAATTGTTCCCAAGCGTTTTAAAAGCCTTTCAATGCAATAACCGCATAGTTATGGCACAAAGGAAGCATTTGGATGATTTTTTACGTGGTAGAATTATCAGACGACTAGAATGTGGACGTACCCAGCTGAAAGTATCCGAGGAACTTGGAATCGCCCAGAGTGTCATCTCCAGGCTTTGGCAACGATTCCAAGATGATGGTAATGTGAGTAGATGTTACAATAATTTTACAATCAGGTCGCCCCCGAGTTACAACGCCCAATGAGAACCGGTATTTAGCAGTTACTGCCAAACGAAACAGACGGAGCACAGCATCAGACCTGTCTCGTCAGCTCCCTCCAGCTACCGGTACGACAGTTTCAAGGCAGACTGTGTACAGATGCTTATGGCACATTGGTCTATATGGTCGTAGGCCTTTCAGATGTGTTCCACTTACAGGAACTCACTGTCGCCTGCGATTAACCTGGAGTAGAGAGCATGCATTGTGGACACCGCAACAGTGGTCTTGTGTGATGTTTTCCGACGAGTCCAGGTTTAGTTTGCAGTCTGATTCTCGCCGGACTTTCATATGGTGAGCGCCAGGTACCCGTTACCACCAAGAGAACACCATTGAACGACACCGTTACAGTGGTGCAGGATGGCTCGTTTGGGGAGGAATTATTCTTGGTTCCAGAACTGACCTGCATGTTCAGAGTGTAACGATGACAGGCTACATCTATCGGGATGTCATTCTGGAACAACATGTACGTTTGTTTCGGGGCGCCATGGGGGCTGAATTTCTGTTTATGGATGACAACGCCCGTCCTCACTGTGCAAACATTGTAGACAAATGCCTTCAATTGGAGGATATCACCCGTATGGATAGGCCAGCATACTCACCGGACTTGAATCCAATAGAGCATGTGTGGGATATGCTTGGCCGACAAATTGCAGCCCGTCAACCGCCTCCCACCTGTCAACCGGAACTTCGGAGGGCATTGCTTGATGAGTGGTGTAATATTCCCCAAGATCAGATTGATAATTTGATACTCAGCATGCCTAGGCGTTGTAAGGTCTGTATTGCATTGTCCGGGAGACATACTCTATATTAACCATCATACTAACCATGTTATACTGTTTTTTGTAAATAGGTTCTTTTTTGAAATTTGCTCCAGGGAGTAAAAATCGCAATTTTTATTAATTATGTCAAACATATAGCATCTTTTTTGCTCTTTACCTTTTGCTTAATAAATAGACTTTACAAATAAGTCAAATTTCTTTTGCTTCTGTCTCTTTCTTTGCCTGAACTTCATTCATGAGTGTATATATATCTAATAATATATATATATATATATATATAAATGTAATAAAACGCGAAAGCTTATTTGAATCAATATATATATTTGTGAACAAAGCATTAGTATTTAAAAAGCGGTCGATAGATAAAAAAAAGTTGATAAATTATTTCTAAGATTGTTTAATTATTTCCAAGCAACGTTCGATCTAAATAATATAAAAATGATTAGAAAAAAGACAATCCCACATCAGACATTTATTTAATATTTATTAAATTATATTTTTTATTATGTTGTTTCGTGTAAGCAAATATATATATATATATATATATATATATATATATATATATATATATATATATATATATATAAATATATATAATAAATAACAGAAGTTGTTTTTATTTATGGGTGATGCCCATGGATAAAATACATTGGTTATATGCTATTTGCGAAACTTAGAAAGTTGTGCTTCGCTGTAGTAAATCCCTTCTTACATAATATCAATTGAAGCATATTATTTATAAGTGCAATAAATAGGATATGTTATTTATAATAAATATTATATAATAGTTATAATAAAAAAATTGTGTTATGTTGCGTTAATCAAAAATATTTATTTCTTATTGGAATGAATCATATGTTCATGTATTTCAAGTAATGATTTTGTAATATGTGAAAATCATTAGATTTTGGACTCACGCAAGCAAAAAAATGACTTTTGAAATGCTTTGTTTCATTACTACAAATGAAATATGTTTTTTTACAACTGCTAATAATTTTATTTTGTCAAAGTTATTTTTTTTTTTGTTGATTTATAAAAATCAAATACAATGATTCTGCCATTCAACGATGTTTTTATCTTGTAAAGAACAGTTCATTCTTGTCTATTTAAAGAATCCATGAAACAGAATTTCCATCTACTTAAAAAGAATTATACCAACTTTTTCAATTGAATTATATTAATAAAATTCTATCAACTCTAGTAATAAAACCCAAATATATAAGCTCATCAAATTATTATAATGTAAACTTAATGTATATATATATATATATATTTGCTGTGAAACCTCTCTGTGGTCGATTATGTAGTCATATCTTGTTCGATTCCTGATAAAGGCAGGAATTTGTACAGCACATACCAAGACAATATCTGTTCACTGGTGTAAATGCAATCACCGTGGGGCATTGTCCAGAAGGACCCTCGTCATTTGTACTATTCTAGATGGCTAACTGTGACCAACCGAGAAATTATGTTGTGATCCATCACATCCATCCGGAAACTTAAGGAAGTAGTGGGCTTCATCTTAAAACCATACATGCATCTGTGGTTTGAATTAAGAAAGAGCAAATATTTTGCTGAGGGACCAAGGCATGACTTTCAAGCAATTCAACGTTACGATAATTTTCCAACGAACTATTTCATGTCATCGATCTAATAATACAAGAAAATGAGTTATTTGCACAAATTGATAATGTTCTGTTGGTAATGTTTGTCGATAAAAGAGAAGATATTCAGGAGCTTGGTTACAGAAGGATCTTAAAAGCAAGACATACAGTCCCAAGGAAGAAGACTGTTAAAAAATTTCGTTACATCAAAGATAAACTTTAAAGATTCTGATTACAATGAAATTATGAACTGGAAATTTTGTGTGGTGTATCCTCCCTCAATGATGTGAGATCACAGTAAAGATGATATTAAATCACCCATCAATTCTGACATTATCTTCATCAGAGAAATATATCTTATAATTTACATACCAGAATGTGGAGAGGTGTGTAAAACTTGTGACGGCCTCAAATAAAGTATTTGGCCATGAAGCGAGAGATGGCTATATCCAACAGCATTGATGTCGAGATCGGTTGTGCCTCATTTCTCGAAAAAAAACGTCAGACATTGAAAATGTGTAATACAAAATAATACAGTAAGCCAAAGAATCCTATTCTATAGAAATCTTTTTTATAATATAATGTAAATGCCACACCCAACAATTGTACGGTTGGTTGGGTAGGAAGTGGGTGGAACTTAAGTGCAAACCACTTCAGTGTCATAAGTTCTAGGTCTCTTTGTTCTAGTAAAACGAGCGGTGTAGAATAAAAATTGCGAGAAACTGATAAATTTCTGTTTTTCTAAGACATTGGGAGAAAGTAAAAAATTAGATTATTGATCAAAATTTAATTTATTTAAGTTATTTAAACTACAAACCAAGCATAAAAACTAAAACTCGCTAAAAGTTTAAATTCCAAAAAAAAGTTTGAAGTTATGTACGTTGCGCAAACGAGGATGTTAAACGATTTTAATCTTTAATACTATTTTTATTCTTATAACAATAAGCAATTTGTCTGTAAAGTATTTCAAACTAGAAATCACTCTACTCTTTTTATTTTCTGCCTAAATTATTCTGAAACAGTGCTTTTTTTAGGGTTTTGCCAAATTTCAATTCATTCTAATGAATAGACTAATGAGAGACACACATCTTTGTAATCATAATTTTTTTGTGCGTTTCTTCTTAAATTTTTAAAAAACAATGTAATTATAGATATAGTTCTCTTTCAATAAGATATATATAACTCAGAGTTGAAACATTTGTCGAAATCTCACCTCTCTCAGACAGCTCTGTAGTAAAAAAACAAATACATTCTTGCTAATTAATCAAAACTATTTTTCCTCTTCGAGACGTAAAAAGTAGCCGGATTTTCTTCATCGCGTTCAAAGGTGCTGAATCTACTTTTATCTAACATGACAGATTTAGTAATTAGTTTCCTTAGAATTTAATCTTATGTCCCTTTTTATCATTTAAAAAACATTTATTTTTTATTATTCGATGCAAATTTCTAGGAACTGTGTCATTTTTAATTAGTGTTTTTATCTTTCGCCGTGTTTTGTCGGAATAAGAACATAAGATTCAGGTTCATTATTTTTTCTGTATGAATTTAAAAGCTTATATTTTCTCACTTCTGATTATTACTGCGACAAAAGATACATTTTTATATTTATGAAAAACTATACATAAAAGTTTACAGAGCATAAGATTACAAATTTAAAATCTGTATTTTCATATATGAAAAAAATAATAATATCCATCCAAAAATTATAATGATAAAATAATTATAGATTAGCTACATATGTTTTTTAGATTTGACACAACGTTTTTCAATGAACTAATTATTATTTCTTTAACATATTTTGAATTTTTTATGACAGTTGTCTTCTTTTAAATATAATGTTATTCAAATGATATCAAAATAGATACATCATTATTTCGGGAAACTCCATATGAATCGTTTAATATTTAATACGATACCATTATTACAAATAATCCTTCAGTTTCATGATATATATTCTGAAAAACATACTATAATTTAGTTACTAAGTACTCGAAATTATAAGAACAATGAAACATTTTTTTTTCAGAAAATGTTTTCTTTTTATTACCACTTGCATTACCAGAGCTATTTCCTCTTGGTAAAGGTAAGAGGTGTACAAGACGTGACACTACAGTATATATATACCTAGGAAAGGGAATAAAAGACCTAATTAAAGGGCATAGTTATTATCAACAGCATGCTATTTTAGAATTCAACCAAACTTTCTTATTATCGACATGAACTATAACACAAACTCCCTCAAATTTTTTTTTTTTTAAAGCAATGGCTATAATACATACCAATTGTAGTAATCGAATCAATGTCTTTTCAAAACTAGCTAGCAAATATAAATGTTAGTGAGGTCGATTGTTCCAATAATTCCGCCCTGAAACAACGATTTATCACTTATTTATTTTTAAAATTAAATTTATTTTGTTGTTGTTGTGCCTAATCTTCAATGTCCTGCAATGAGTCATCCCATGAGTAATCCACTCATGGATGGAGGGCCAGGGGGCAACTTCTTATGTGATGTATCATTCGTAGGTAGAAATCTGACTTGGCACTGTATCGCTGATAAGGAGGACAGCGCCTTCAGGCAGGACTTTTAGAGGAAACTACATTTGCGTATCGTATCGAGAAAACACTGTAAACTACTACCAAGTGGTCCTGCTAACGATTCAAGATGCTGAACATCCCAAACATCATCAAGTTTCCTCGTTTTTTGAAACAGTATCTACTACAAAGCTGTCAGCTAATTCAACCTTCAGTCCTAATGCTCACGAGGGGCTCACGTTGCCACTGAACCACGAGTAGGGCATTGATTTTTCTTAATACTACTACTGATTATTCTTATTTTTTCTTAAATACTTTTTGCCCCCAATTTTTGAGGGTAATAAAATGTTAGTGAACACTTGAATACCACAAAATTAAAAAATATATTTATTCTGTTTTTAAAATTATAACCTTTTTGTTTTTATATATCTTTTTCCATTACAAAAATCTAATTAGCATCTCTATCTTTAGGAATTTAAAATTTCAAAGTTTTTATGTGCATGATTAATTTCAAAGGAAAGATTTTGCACAAATAAAGATGAATAAAGCGATACAAACTTAGGAACTTTTTTTATCACAGAATCATTTACTGACAGAAAAATATTCAAATTTCCAGCCTCAGCTTATTACGGTAAGATAAAACTGAGCTAGTTTCTAAAAAAATGCATTGGTGACATATTTTATTGAAATAAAACAAAATACTGCTTTGTACTTCGTCTTTATCGGATTTTAGCTGGTTTATGCTCATAGAGAAAAATCTATATAAAAAGTTGAGTAATTGATTTTCCAATAAGTCGTGTGAAAAAAAAAAAAAGAAAATATTAAAATACCTATCTTCTTGCTCCATAAGAGATTGTGGAGGTATGACACGTTTTTATAGGACAGTAAAGACGAACAGAAATACATAAAAGTTATGGCCAATCGTAACTATTTCTGTATGTGATACAGAAACCCAGTCATCCGTTAATTTTTATCAAAGTAGTCAACAAAGAAAAATTTACTAATACTGCTACTATTTACCTTTAGCCGATTTCAGCAAAGATTACATTTTACAGCTTCCTGAAATTCTTTAAGTATTAAAAATAATATTTGCAGAAAAGTTATATTTTAATACTAAGAAGATGAACTATTTGTGTGATTAATTTAACTATATTATATTTAAAATTACTGCGTTAACTTCTAATAAATTCTGAATAAGTCTTATTTTAAGCGATTTATTTGATTAAAATTAAATTTTCTTCTTAATAACATAAGTTTGACTAAAGCGTATCCTAATCATCTTTATAAATTTTTGACCATTCTCTTTATGAATTCATCTTGTGCATTTCTATGAATTTATGTATGTAATGTTTGTATGTATATATATTTATGTATGTAATGTTTGTATGTATATATATTTATATATATATGTGTGTACGTTCATATGTGTGTGTGCGCGTGTACGTTCATATGTGTGTGTGTGTGTGTGTACTTTCATATGTGTGTGTGTGTTTGTATTTGTGTGCGTATCTAGATAATAATTCCACTATGAAGTTATTTTTATGTATTAAAAGAAACAATACTCTTTCAAATTCAAGCAATTAAAATAGAAATCATGTATACCCAGCTGTAAAAGAAATTAAGCTGAACTTTAGGGATGATATTTAAATCAAAATCTAAATTAATTCCTTAATATTGCATTTTCCAATATTTATGTGTGTTTGATGATAAAGTTTAAAAGGTCACTAATGTATTGAAGTCAATTGTTTCACTAGTAATAAGTAGCAATAACATTAAAAAATGTCCATTCACAGTAACAAATTTTTACAAAACTAATTACATTACGTAAGAAAAATAGACGAATTTTAGAATTAAATTAACAATTAATCACGACAGGAAACAAAAGATATAAACACAAATTTTCATGAAAACACTAAATAGATGCTTAAACACAAAAATATATCTAAGCACCAGAAATATCTTTTACAAAATGTATTAGTATATAATTACAGTTGAATTATTTATAACAAAGTAGTTCCAAATTATTTTCAAACTGAATAGCTACTATACTATGTGGTAAACTTTCAATTATTATTATAATCTTTTAAAAAGCCGTTCTTTACAAAGTAACAAAACCAATACTCCAAACATAAATAAAACAAAAATGAATTATTTAAATGAATCAGGATAAGTTTCCTGTAAAAAAATTATTAACCTTACAAAAGGAAATTTAGACGCTGTTGGAAAGAAAAAAACTGCATCTAAAAGTTAGATTGCCTATTTGGCAAATTTTTCAGAAACAGTCTCACCAAATGGTTATTGCAATTTGCAAATTTAGAAGTCTATTCCATCAGTGCGGAATGGGTCTACCCAATCCTATCACTGGAAATCGAATGAGAATATCTAGCCACTGTAGACTTCCAAAGCAATCAATCCTTATCAAATGGTATCTCATTTCCAAGGGAAATGAAAAAAAAAAATAAATAAAATAAAATAAAAGCTGCAATCATTGGGCTGAAATTCTATCCACCACTCCCTTCGCCAGCCCTTCTTAATCAGCACTAACTGAGTAACACCACAGACGATCGAATGGCGGGAGTTTTCTGCTGTGATCGATTGGAATTGATGTGTTTCTTATTCTAAGGAAGGTTAATAGTGTTAACGCGTCCACAGTTAAGTGAGTCGAACGTAAACGGAAATAGAAACGCAAAAAAAGAAAATGGGCAACAGTTTGAGGAGAACCTGGAATGGAACAACTCAATTCCTGGGAAAGCATAATTTGTCTGTTGAGGGAAATCTCCGAAGGCGCTATTAAATTAATTGCTTTCATCGCCATTGTTTCTTGATCTTCCGTTCGGAACCGGTTGTGGTTTATTGGGTGATTAAGTGCTGTATAATCATGCTGTACTTTATATCAGTACAAAAATGTGGAACCCCTTATTAACTATAAGAAAAAGAAGGGAGAGAAAAAAGTCTGCTAAATTATTATGGTCTCTTCTAACTATACCTTATTACTACTATTTAATTTAAGTTTCTTTTTATGTATAAACAAGACTTTTATCTTCACGAATCGCTTCAGATAAGTATGTCTCAGTATGTCTGTAATCAGAAAAGTATGTTTCAGTATGTCTGAAATTGGAGAAGTATGTCTGCAATTAGAGAAGTATGTCTGAAATTAGAGAAGTATGTCTGAAATTAGAGAAGTGCATTTCAGTATGTCTGAAATTAGAGAAGTGCATTTCAGTATGTCTGAAATCAGAAATATTTTTAATGCCATGTGTAAATATGACATTAAACGTTATATTTATGGCGTAGCCAAAAATGCGCAAATAATAAATAAAACCAAGATTTGTAAAATATGTGTAATTACCCCTCGTGTTTCAGAACTTAAAAAATAACAATGATGTTAAAACAGAATATATATTTACAAAACTCACTGGATGAGATTTGTGGAAGTGGCGTAGTTAAAAAAGCATGAGAAAAAGAATGTTTGCAGTTGAGCTAAAATCGGTAGTTGAAATAACAAATTGTAGAGTGAATGCCGATTAAAATTTAATTAATAGAGACTATCTAGATGACTTCTTAGTTAAGAACAACGGATGGCAGCTTAGTTATCAGAACCTTATGATTACATTACAATTTTGTTGTCTCTTCTGAAACTCGTTGACGATGTTCTCGTAATATAACTGAATCCTGTCACAGGGGTTAGTTGTAATTTACTGAAATTTTTTTATTACTGTCACTATTGAACTTGGGTGATGTTCTTATAATATACGAACTAATATCTGTATGAAGGATTTGCTACAATTAGCAAAAATGACATATTACTTTCGCGGTTTGACTGTTATTTTTCAGTAGTGTTCAGAAATATTGTGGACTATTACGTAATTGTTCATCCAGTCACTAATGATATATATACTCAACAGATTTTACAATTTGTTTCATTCTGAAATATTTATTGATCTGGCTTTTGTTATTCATTTCTTTCCAGGGAGTATATCCATACATAATAAATTGAAATACATGAGAGTTTTTTTTTAATTAATATAACTTTAGGACAATAAAAGGAATTTTAATGCAAAAAATTATGATCTGGGAATTTCATGATTTTTTAAAAGTTATCTATATCCATCTGTACCAAGTCTTCGAAAGACCTTCCATCATACATATTATAAAATAACGTTCCATATATCATATACAACAATAACAACAAAATTAAAAAGAAATTGTACATAGAAAACAAATTAATGATTTTATTTTGAACTAAATAATTTTATTTATTCGACACATCATCATTTTCTAAATGAATAACTTTAAAGAATATATCGATAATTATAACACATATTTACGTAATTCCTAGACTGTCTCATTTTATATTTTTAAATCAAAAAATTATTTTGCATTTAAAAGGAATATACACAGTCCAGTTACATTAATGTGACCAACACCTTCTTTCGACGTCAACGTGAAATAACCAATTACAAAAGGCAGGTGGCAGCTCATTTCAGTGGAATGTATATAAACAATTCCACTTGATACCACTTAAATACCACTTAATACCACACTCCACTTAAAGCCAGAATATACAAGAGTGTATATTCAAGCTTTTGACTGTTCACATTAATGGGATTGGACTGTGTTTTTTTTCAATATAACACTAGTTCCCATACTTTCACAAACACATTTTAATTTTTTGTAAAATGCATCCAATCTTTTATATTAAAAAAATAAATTAACTGTAAGAAATTTAATCGTTTTTTCTTACAATTTTTATTAAAAATTGGCGATCTAATTTTAGTTCATTTTTTTAAACATATGAGTAACTTAGGAAACCCTTTATTGAATTAACTTGGAAGAGAAAGCTGTTTAAAAAACATCGAACATCACTTTAAGGAACATCGAACATCACCGTAAAAATAGTTAAATGATCATAAAAGTTTTAAATTACTTTTTTCCAAGAAAATAAAAACCGGCAACAAAATAACTAAAGCGGGACTGCGACACGCACTTAAGGACAAGCTGGAAAATATTTGATTCTATTTTTGTCAGATTCCAGCAGAGATCTCTCTGAAGCATAAACGCAATTGTGGTCGTTTGTTTTTATTGCACACAGAGATAAAAGCAATTTAACGTTGAGGATAGATTTTGTGTGGCAATATCACGTTCTCATTTATCTACTTGGGTATCTAAAAGGCCCTAATTCGAAAAAAGAAAGTAATGCAAGTTTTTTTTATTTGCAATGTGTTTTTATTTAAATCACTTACCTACATTGCCATTATTCACGTTTCAAAAAATATTCAAAATTCTGTGCATATTTCTGTAAATTCACTGAAATTATTCACCTTCAATTACAATTTTTATTAACTGATGAATTGGATATTATATATGTAAATATATATTTACAGAAAGGAGGTCAGATGTCCGAGTGACTAGAGCTTTGGCACTCGGTACAACAGGGTTCGAGTTCCGGCGGTGCTATGGATATAAGTGGTTCGGATTCCGCTTTAAACAGTAGGTACCGGTCTAATATGATTGTATAGAGGGGGAGTGTTAGTCGCATCCGTAGTATATCTTCGAGCTACACGTGCCTCCTAGGTAGTGCTAAATAAGTAACAGCGCTGCAGCCTTTACCTATGGCCTAAAGATTAACTTTCTCTGTATTGCTAGCTGCATTAGAACAACAACAACATATATATATATATACAAATGCACATTTTATATCGACTTTTTTTTAAATAATTTATTACATATTGCAGTGAATGGAAATTTCAATACATAGAATATGCATTATGTAACTACACATGAATGATATGGATAAATTTTTAACTACCTTTACAGGTGTAAAAATTTAGTTACATGTTCAGGTAGACAGTATTCTACGAGTATCTATACATATTTAGGTGCCCAATGTTTTTGTGCCGCAAGGCCAAAGACGAAAAAAAAAAGCTGCTTTTTTTTTAAAGTTTATCATGACTCGTTACGGTTTCATGGATTTGGTCTAGATATTGTTGTCGACCAAGTGAGATAAGAAACAACAAAAACAAATATATATTCATGTTAAATCTTGTCTGATGCGTGTCTCAAATTGTATCAAATTGCCCAGAAATTTTGTTGCCCCAGTTGCTTTGTCTTTGTTTGCGTTTATGCCTTGAGGAGTAGGTACTTGAATAGATTTTTTATTTTGTATAGATTGTAAACATTTACTGTTTATCATTTTTTTATGAATTAGAAATTAGGATTTTTTTTCTTTTCAATTTAACGAAGCATATCCACTTAATAAGCTTTTTCAATGCCCAGTTGCTTTAGCATTTTAAAGACTTATTATTACAATTGTGGTACTATTTAGTGTTAGCAGCTGTTAACGTATTATTATTTTTTATTTTTTCATTTTTTGGTTTATAATTTTAAAAATAATTAAAAAGACTTAAAATATATATTTTTTTATTTGCCAAGCAAAACACACATAACATCATGCATTAAGCTAGTCGGTTATCAGCATTATTATTACATAGGCAACTAAAATACCATTAATTTTATTTTACATTTTGTTAGATCATACTTTTAGATATACTTAAAAAATGTCTTAGTAATTCTACTAAGAAAAATAAATTAATTACTTAAAGAAAAATAAATTACATACTTATAAGAAAAATAACCCTCTCCCTTCTCCACATAATTTTTAAAAAAATTATATTTTGGTAACTCCCAATTTTGGAAGTACATATAGCTTTAATTTATTATATAGTTGTATTTATAATTAATTGTACAACATATTATTATTAAACATTTTTTACGGTATCTGCACATTTAATAGACATATCGGTAAAATATTGGCATCAATATATTTAAAATATATTGAGTTTGAATTTATTCTTGCTCGCTACAAGACTACACGGAGTTACAAGAATAACAGAAACGCCATTCTTCCATGAACTTTGCCGAAATACTTGACTTAAGTAAAAAAAAAAAAACGACTTGATCATAAATGTCATAAAAATCTGAAGTGGAGACTCAAATTCCATATTTATTTCTGCTTGAATTGATGTGGAATGAACCATATATATATATATATAGGAATTCAATTAACATATAAGTAATAACTATATATAAATTCAACTAACAAATCTCTAATTGCCACTTACTTACAACTAACTAATCTGTAACTAAAATAGAGGTACTTCCTCAAATACTTTATTTCAGGATGTTTTTAAACCTTCCTAGAAAATACATCCCCAAGGCGTGCATACGAGTTTCTATTCCTATTGTGGAGGTGTAGAAGTTTTTAAATTCATATTCCTACTTATTTGATTTGTGTGGGCGAATCAGCTTTGTATATCACATACTCGATGACAACAAAGACACAAATACTTTTAAGTTTAATCATAACGACTTTTAACAAATAGTGATCTTAGTAATCTTTTAATAATGTATTGTTTCCTTCCTGGAATAGAGAACTCCTTTTAATTTAATTCCTTTTTCCTTGAATTCATTTTAATAATGTATT